>PITA01005877.1:0-105087 GCA_004023965.1 Spilogale gracilis
CCCCGCTCCCTGGCTTTCTCCAACTTGGTGGGGGGGCAGCCGGATACCAGGACTGACACGGCAGAGCCAGTTCTATAGGCACAGTGGCTCATCCTGAGGACAGGGGCCTGGGGGCGGGGGTAGGCAGAGACTGTGCTGTCACCTGGGTCAGGACCCCAGCACTCCATGACCACGGGCTGTATCAGACTGTTTGGGCCAAAGGGAGGGAGGTGTGAGGTGTGACAGTCTACAGGGCCTGGCTTCTTGCCCCCCTGCAGGACAGGGAGGACTCTTCTTCCCAGGCATGACCTGACCAACTCACTAACCCTGAGGCCTCACCCAGCTCATCCAGCTGGGGGCAGAAGGAAAGTTTGCAGAATGGGTGGGGAGGAAGAGATCCAGCAGAGCTCCCTGGGGTCCTAGAGAAGCCCCGTGGGCAGCACCTGTGTCCTATTCCTGGCCAGTGCCCCTCTCTAGCCCTCTGCTCTCCAAGACCATCCTGTCAGTGCCCTGACCTCCACTGACCTCCCCTCTTCCCTCGTTTCTCTTTGATGGGACTGTATAAGCCCCCTAAGGACGGAGAATGCAAACACTACCTTATAGCCCAGAGCCTGGGAGGCAACTAACAGCGGGGAGCTTACTAAGTGCTTCATGAGCTCAAGGAAATGGCTACTCAGGGGTTCTGGCCCAGCCCAGTCCTTCCCCTCTCTGCCCGTCACCTTATCCCTGGAGTCCTCTCTTTTCATGCCTTTCCCAGGGGACAAGCCTGTGCCCAGTTTGAGAGGGATCCCACTGAGGGCTGAAAGTCTGTCTCCGAACTTCTCCTGAGACCCAGCTGTGCTGGGAGAAGGGTCTCGGGCCCCAAGGGTTTGGGAGGAGCCGTCCCATGGGATGCGGACTCCAGAGGTAAGGGTGAGCACTCCTGGCTGCTGCGTCTGGAGACGAGGCTAAGGTTCCAGCTATGGTTTTAGCTGCTGTGAGGGCTTTGAAGGAGCCATGCGTCCCCCTCCAGGCAGACAGGGCAGCGGAGAAGCTGCCCTTCTCAGACGGCAGTCTCCAAACGGCAGCCCGCCCGAGAGGGTGGGGAGCCGGACCTAGAGTTTGCTGCCAATTATCACCTCGCTGTCGGCCCTGCCCTCTGGGCCTGTCCCTGCTGCCACCTCTGGGCCTGTGTTTCTGATTAGTGGCCCCAGCTGTGCAGCATTAGTTGCATTTTTCCAGGATGAATCTTGGTTGGGACTTCCTGCCACGGGTCTGAATCAGCTGCCTGCCTTTGCTGCCTGCTTCTCATCCCAGTGCCCTGGGCTGCCCCAAATGCCCGTGATCCTAGGGGGCTGTTCCTTAGATGCTGAGGGATTTGTCCTCTAGGGCTGGGGGAGGCGTCCCTGAGCCTGCCTGGGGCAGTTCACAGCACAGCCATCGCTCACCAAGCAGAACCCATTCCGCTTTTCAGAAGTGTGGCTTCAGAATGATGGATGGGGCCTTAGACCTGAGCATCCGTGCAGATGTCACAGGGCCGGGGGAAAGCAGGTCAAGGCCACGGGTGTTTGGGCAGGTGGGAAGAAGTTGTTCAGGTAGGTCTCCAAAGGCAGAGGGCATAACCTCTGGCATTCTTTTGTCCGATCATGGTCTTGATTTTAATGGCATCCCAGTCTCCAAGTGCAGCCCTGAGCTGTTACCAGGGCTTCTTTCTCTGGCTTCCTCAGTGCACTTCAGGCCAGCTGCTCAGCAAAGACACCAACCCAACCCTCTCAGCTTTCACCTGAGAGGTGGTGAGCTCCCTGTCCTGCAGGTATGGAAGTATGAGCTGGGGAATGAAATTTTGTAGGTTTCCTGTAATCCTTGCACTATTCCTACAAGAGGACCAGCTCAGGAGGCATCCCAGTCAGAGGAAGCTAAGGATGGAAAGCCAGTACATGAGTGAAGGAGTGAGTGTTGGGTTGTGGGCTAGAACCCACATGGGAGGCCCATTCAGTTCAGTGTGAGTTTGATCAATGTGCTTCCTCTCTGGACCCAACCAGACTTTGAGAGTCAGCCCAGAGCCCAGTCTGGCAGCTGGTGCCTCCTCTTTCTTCTCACCCGGCTTCCTGGCTCCCTGGCCTGCACTCCAAACAATCTGACAGCCCTATTCCAGACAAGCTTGGTTCTCACAGTCCCTCCTTGCCCCAACAGCATGCCCTCAGCTATAGTCCTTGGGCTCTGCCAGGGTCTGTGACCTAGGACAGGTCTCTGGAAAGCAAAGCCCCAAAAAAGATTCTTGAGGCTGTCATCAACCCGAATAGGAAGTCCGCAAGAGGAAGCAGCCTGCTTGTGTCCCCAGTGCCCAGGGCAGGCCTGGCACATGGTGTAACCCAGGCTGAAGAGTGGTCCAAGCAGCTGGAAGGAGTCAAGCAGAGAGTAGCATGGAGAAGCGGCCACAGTTGGCATTGGGGACCCCAGGGAGTTGGGGAGAGCTGCTGGCTTTAGGAAGGAAACAGGCTGGAGGCGGGTGGCCTGAGCTCTCCCGAGGGAGAAGAGGCTTGCATCCTGGAAGCATCTGGCTCTTGGAAATGCTGACCAGGGGAGAGCCGGTAGCAGCGCTGGGTGCCAGACATTCTGGGATACTGTTCTGTTGTGGCCTTAGGGTCAGCGCTGCGCAGAGAGAACCAGATGATGCTGCTGAGAGCTGGGGCTGCCCTGGGCTGTCTGTCCTTCACCGGGCCACTGCAAGAGCCCCAGCCAGCGAGCCTCTCAAACGCTCTCAGATCATCTCCTGGGGTCCAGCAGGTACCAGAGACCCTGCCCTGGGAAAGCCTCCCTCCCAAGGGGAGTGTGCCCCTGCCCCCGGGCCCAACTGTAGCTAGTATTGGGTGGACATGTCATAATCTGCAGGTCTCCTTTGTCCTGGAACTAATGGTTTTATTCCTTCAGTTCTTCCATTATTTGAGGCAACATATGAGCTGTCTCTTTCATTATCTACAAGAAATTGCCAACAACTCCATTTGGCTAGACTGAGACTATGAATGAAACTTGTATTTGTCTCTCACAGTCCTGGTTGGTTTTAGCCTCGCCGTCCTCTGGATGGCTGGTGACAGAGTGCTGTGTGTACAGATCAGCTAATGGGAACACAGTGTCGGTTTACCCGGGCAATGTCAACACAGTCTTGGGGTGGGGTGGACCCGCCGTGTGGACCTTTTGCATGAGGAAGCAATTCCCTTGTTGGAAGATAGCTAACTCCTTCAGCCTCCATCACATACCTGTGGAGGCAGGGAGCTCACCACCTGCTGGTTGATTTCAAGTTCTGTCCTGTGCTCTAGGGCTACAGGCCAGGCCAGGCCAGGGGGTCAGGGAAGGCTCTCCTCCAGAAACAGCTCCCATAGGGTCCCCTGGAGCCCCCTGGTGGTCACTGGGAAGGTGTGCTGCTCTCCCCGGGGTTCTCTGGCAGGCCTCGAGTGGACAAAGGGAGCTTCTTTCCTTTGCAGGGGCTTCCTTGTGCTCTCCCTGTGGCTGCCAGAGGTCCTTGAGTTAGAGTTTGCTTGTGGCCCACCAAGCATGAGGTAGGCACAAGGCACAAGGTCAAGGCCATCTTTTCACCCAGCAGTGAGCCACTTTGGGCACCCCTTCGTGAACATTCTCACCCTACTCTGCCACGTTGTCAGGGTGATCGTGAGATCTCCGTGCTGAAAGGCCCCCACCTTTTAACAGAGGCAAGCACTCATGGTGAGGAAAGGGAAGGGACTGCATACAGGAAAAGCCAGGAAGCAGGGCCATGTCATCCTTGCCTGCCATCAGGCCAGGGCACCTGGCACCATCTAGCCAGACAGCTCAGCCTCAGAGCCAACTTTCTCCGGGCTGAAATGGCCCAGTCCCTGTTGATCCAAAGACAGGAGGGCTTTATCACACCTGAGAGACCAAGAGAAGGGGTGTAATTCCCATAGTGTCCTGGCTTGGAACTTGGCTGCCTGCCTGCAGCCTCAGGAATGGGGTCTCCGGAAGAGGACCCTCCAACTTCCCCACCACCAGCCACATCCACCTTCTCTCCAGATGAAACTTTTCAAAGCCATGCCTTGGTGCGAGAGAGCAGGCGGACCCTCTAGCGTATGGAGGAGGCTAGGCTGAGACTTTAAATCAGAATCACTGAGCATCTGGGGAGAATGGAAGGGAAGTGAGGGGCCAGCAGGGCTCCAGTCAGCTGTTGGGCCAAACCCTTGCCACTTGGGGACTCTAGTTAAGCATCTGGAGCTGTCCTAGCACCCTTGGGCGCAGGAGCCCAGGAATGCTTCGAGACTGCCCAAGGCTCTGTCCCACCAGAGACAAGGGGCAACACAGGCTTGTCTCCTGGCCTGCGCAGGGACTGACCCCATGTCCACTCGGTTTGGGCTTTTTATCATGTCATAGAAGCACCGTAGGGAGTCTATGGGCCTGTCCAGTTGCTTTAGACAGCCTCCCCCAGTCGGAGCTGAAGCCCACGCCTGGAAGGCTTTCCTGAAGCCTGTGGGGTTTCCTTTCCAGCCCTTGGGCAAAAAAACCATTCCAACAAAAACCTCCATAGCTTCCCAAGAACTTGCCGTAATTTATAGACACCAGGCAGCCCAAATCCATGCAGAGAAAAGTAACATTCCTCCCCCTCCAGAAGAAACACAGCCAGCTCAGTTGGAGGTGTGTGTTTGGGGGGGTGCTGAATTCTGTGCAAAGATACACCCATTTACAAAACCCACCGGGTAAAGACCTCTGACAAACCAGAGGTGAGCCCATGTCGTCCTCCTAGGCCTCGGTCTAAGGGTACCACATTATCTCCAATGCCTGGATGGGGGTGGGGGTGGGGGGCAGAAGTCTTAGGACAAAGGAGGGCTAATAGTTTTTATTTACCTAAAAAGGTGGTTTTCCCGGAACAAAGGGACACTTTTTTCCTCAAAGGCAAGTTCAAGCCACTTCCTTTAGAGAAGCCCAGAAAGATTTGCAAGTTTTTAACGAGTCTTTTCAGCACTGAGACCATTATCCAGTTTAACTTTTACAATAAACTGGGGAGATGAAGTGTGATCATCCTCACTTTAGGAAGGAAGAAACTAGGGTTCGGGGAGCCTAAGTCGCCTCTACTCTTGTGAAGGTACCACGGAGCTGGCTCCGGAGCCTTCAGACAGGTGCTGGGGGTGCGCCCAGGGAGAGAGGACCCTTGGTTCAGAAGAGGCGGCCTGGTGGAGCCGCAGGGTGAGGGGCGGGTGAGTGCCAGACTGTGCCGCCCTCCCCCTTCCTCTCTTCTTCTTCTACTGAGCTGACCTTTAAATTATGGCATCAGCTGTGATTTCCCCTTACTCCATCTGCCTAGCCTTCTCCTGGTGCAGTTTCTCCTCTTGCTGCTTTCCCTTCCCTCCTTCCCACACACTCCTCCTCTCTCCTCTGACCCGATAGCAGCCTCCTCAGGTGTCCCCGTTCACAGCATGCCAGCTGCAGGTGGGCATGGCTGGCTTTACCCTGGCTGCCCCCCCCCCCGCCTCCTCTGCCCCTGCCCCTGTGCTGAGACTCTGTAGTCCCCAGGACCACCTGCACCAGGTCCTGCTCTGCCCTTCCCTCCTGGGGCACTGCACATCTTTAGTGAGCAGCTACCCAGCCTCACCCCTCCCAAAAGCCTCAGGCAGGGATGTAACTTCCATTTAATGTTCATTTCCATTTGGCTCCAGGCCTAAAGGATATATATTTTTTTTTTTTTGCCTACCACTGTAGAATATAGCAGACATTAAATCTTATCAGTTTAATTTTCTCCCAGATAATAGGACAGCCTTTGATTTTTTTTCTAAACTATGAAAAAAGTGTCAAAGAAAAGTGGAACATTAATCAAGGGACTTTGATGAAAGGAAAGAAAGTGTTTTCCTAAGAGCCCAACATGTGCTACAGCCGCTGGTGAATATTTAAATGACGTTTTTCATATGTTGCTATAAAAAATTCTCCTTGAGTTGATTCTGGAAATATATTCCAATTTGCTACAATGCCAGTGGTTTTAAGATTATTTAGAAATAAAATGTGTTTATGATTTCTGCTCTACTTTGTATATTTGACTGCTGCAGACCTCTTTCCTTTGAGGAGCGCCTGGCCTTGTCTCTCCCAGAAGCTGCAAGGCTCTTCAGGAGAGAAACCCTCAGCCCAGGGGCCTCAAAGATGGGAACCATGTTTTCTTCCTCTGTGGCCTTTGGTCCAGTTCAGTACCCTTTCTAGAGGTTTAATGACAACAGGAGGGATTTAGGCGAGGAAGAAAAAGAAGGTGGTGGGGACGTCATTGTGACTAGACATATCTGGGGAAACCTTTATAAAAGGTGTGATTGCTCCCGAAAATGAGAAAGACATTAACTCATTCAACTCGCAGCATGCTTAGTAAGCCCACATGCCCGAGTGGCAGAGATCCAGAGGCCGCCGGGCTCTCCTGCATGGGGCTTATCAGAGTGGCGAACGGAGCCCTGGTGCCCACTTGGGCTGCGGGAGACCTGAGTGTTGGCCTCATGTTCGGAGCCTGCTGGGCTGGGAAGTCCCCTCCCACCCTCTCGGAATCCCTTCCTCAGAAGATCATTTACAGTGTGCCTAACTCCTGCCCTCTGGAGGATCAGCTTCCTAACCCTGCCATCCTTGGGAACTTGCCAATCCTCTGGTCAGGGGAGAGGGAGCACTCTCTAAGATGCCCCCTTTGGAGTGCGCATGCGGAGACCTCTGCCACCGGCTTTCTGACCATGAGGGCAAGGCCTGGCCAGCTGCAATGAGAAATTAGTTTAGAGAGAGAGAGAGAGACAGAGAGAGAGAGAGAGACAGAGAAACAGACAGACAGACAGAGAGCCCACCGACCTGCAGCAGGGCCAGGAGGGCAAATGGCCTGGAGGCTCCCTGTCCTTCCCCCCCCACCTCCCCAGGCCAGGCTGCCCCTGGAGGAGACGGCCCCAGCCTTACACTGGCAGTGGGTCCTGTCCTTGCTGACCAGTGGGGGGCACACTCTCCCTAGTTTTCCTCTCTCCTCTGGAGTCTGGACCTGAGGGAATGTACAGGGGTGCTGTTGCCTCTCCCCTGCGAAGGGCTTCCTGCGGGGGGAGGATGCGGGGGGGGGGGGAATGGATGGAGGCCCGCTCTTTCCCCAAGTGCCAGGGCTATCTTCTAGCTGCTCCTTTTCCTGTACTGACCTGTGGCTTCCCCCAGGTCCTCACAGGCAAAAATCACTTATGGGTCTATGTAGTTTGAGTGAGGAGAGACCCTTGCTCAGACAGAGGGCTGTGATGAGCATCGCTGAATTTCTTTGGCTGTGAAATCAAGTCCAAACTCCAGCCTCCGCTCCTTCCAGAACTGTCTTCTCTCCCTCCAAATTTTATGTCCCCCACTTCTTACCTCTTGGTTCCACACTGTGCCCTGAGTGTCCAGCCCAGCCTTTTCTCTGCTCTGGGCCCCAGAGAAATGCCTTCTAGTAGGCCCAGCCAAGGCCCCACCTTCTCCAAGGGTCCTCATTGCCCTGCTCCAGAGAACACGCTGACAGAGGCTGAGGAAGGAACAAGTTCAGGTCTTACCCAGGCATTTACCCATCTGTGTTGTTCTTGTCTTACACCCTTGTGCAGTGAGCTTCTAGGCAGGGTGGTGGGGGCCCTTCCTTTGTTTGCGCCTGACACTGCTTGATGCAGGCTGAGATGCAGAGCAGTGGTGCCTGGAGTGGGTGGGTGGGCGGGGGTTTGCAGCGGTCCTCTTGGACAAAGTGTTAGTCCTCATGGAGCCTGAGTCCCAGGATGTTGCTCTGATGGAGCTGTCATGACAGTCCCATGCTCTTGCCGGTCACTGATGCAAGAATGCTCTATTACTGAAGACTGTTGGGGGCTCACAGGAAGTGATTCTCCCCTCCTAAGACAGAGAAACAGGAAGACAGATCCTTTGCCTTCCTCTGGACATATTCATACCAAATGGGATCCCAAGAAGTCCTGTGGCACCAAGAGGTGCAACTGAGGCACAGGAGGTCAAGTGCATTGCAGAGGCACAGAGCAAGAGCCCTGATGAACTTTCTTAGAATAAGAGATCACCAACATCCCTCACTGTTGCATCTGGTTGGAGATGGATGTCATGTTATTCACAGGTATAAGCAGCCACCTGGCAAGGTGAGCATTGGGTGGTGCCCAGAGGAACCCCATGGTTGCCGCTGAACTGGGACTGCCCGATACCAGAGCCCTCTCTCCCTCCCTCCCTCCTTCTTTCCAGAAAGAGAGAAAAGGTCTGAGTTTTGTCGCAGACCACCTGAGACTAATTGGGCAGCTGGGCCTGCCTCACTGGGCCATTCTGAGCACTGTCTCAGATAACACACATACCAAAGGCTCATCAGATGGTCCTTCCCCATTTCCCTGCTGTCTTGCTTGCAAAGACCTTCTTTGTCTATCTTCCCTGCTGCATATTGAGAGTGCTCATTAGCCTGGAAAATGGAACTGAGGCCTCAAGTGGAAGAATCCTTCAGCCTGCCCTCAGTTCCAAGCCAATCAGACCCAAGGGTGGGGGTTTTAACAGGAAGGAGCAGTGCAGAGCCCCACCGTGATAAGAGCTATGTATTTTATGATTTCATATCCTCTGGAGATGGGCCGTATCTCACAGTGGACCAGAGAAAACCAAGGTCGCCCCACGAGCGGAGCTGCACGTGTTCGGGAGAGCCTCAGCAGCCCATGTTGTGCTGTGCTCGGGTTGGATCTCAGCAGCCCAGGTCATACCCTAGCAGTTGTCCGTGAGGATACTAGCAACCAGGAGCCCGGGGCCTGGTGACAGCATGTCCATCTGGGTAAAGAGCAGAACTCTGCCTCACCTGTCCAGTGCTCTTGACTTTCGAGTGTTAAACACAGCTCAATGTTAGCTGGACCTCCAAGGAGTCCCCAAAAACTTGCTCCCTGAAAGCCAGAGCCAACCATAAACATGGTGACAAGGCTCCAGGTTTCACTATGGATTGGTAGGTAGAAACAAGCTCAAACTGCAGCCAGAGGGTTTGTGTGAGTGTGAGGAGACGTCCTGAAAAAATGGATGGACCAGTGATAGAAAGGGGCAACCAGTAGCATTTTCTCTGCTTTTCTTTCAGGCTCGGGTGTCTTTAAAGGTAGGAGGGCTACTCAGGAGACAGGCTTGGAACTGATGCTCTCTTAAGCCAGATATTAGAATTGAGTGACCTCCTTCCCCTGCTGCCCCTCTCCAGGCCTGGAGCTCGGGATGTGTGCCCTCAGTCTCAGTTCTGAAACACTAAGGCTGAAGGTGTGTGTGGCTTGTTTCTTGTTTACTGGGACTTTCAGGAAACCCAAATGCAAAGCAATCGGAGTAGGGGGCTTTAAATTGCTTCACATGACAATACCTTCCAATTGGGTAAATTCCTTTGTGGGCTCACTTGCTAGTATTTTTCTATCTCTCAGTTGTGTTAGAAGTTTGGTCATCAAGTTTTATGACCACACACAGAATGACAAAAGGAGCTACAATTCCTTGTAGGTGTCTCAGTCTCTGGCAGGGAAAGCTGAGAGGAAGGCAGTGGTGAGCTCTCCACTGAGAGCTGGACTCTGGGAAGAAGGAGAGCACAGCTTGGGGAAGGACTCCCGTGGACGTCTAGCCATTCAGGTGGGAGAGGAGCAGACAGAGCTCACCTCAGCCCCATGGCTGGGGCTGTGTTCTCATGACCCACCTAAATCATCTCGGACTGAATTTTATGGGGAACAACATATTTCCTGCCCTTGGGAAACCCTAGCCTGACAAGAGAGTCATCAAGAAACGTCCAGGTGATCCCTGGACTCAGGTTTCCTGTGCATTGTCTCAGATATAAAGCAGAGACACAAGTGTAAGACAATAGTCCTAATACTTGCACAGCTAAAAGTCTTTGGATCTGTGTTTGAGCACTGTGGCAGGGTGGAGAGGGGTGGAGGGAGAGGTCCTCTACCCAGAGAGCTGAGCAACAGGAAGTTCCTGGCCCTCATCTTTAAGCCCTGGCATTCTAGAAATGGGTTACTGGTTTTTTTAGGGGGCAGGAAAGTCCCACCACCTCTACTCTCTGTAACACCACAGATTTCTGTTTGAGAGCCTTTTTTTTGCTAAAAGGCATAGCCCCCTGATGTCCTTGGCTTCCTTCTAAGATATCCCTGGCAGTGACCCCCTTTCAGGTGTTATCTTTGTTTGGATTCCCTAGAAAATAGAGTTGAAGGCAAGGCTTTATTTGGGAGATGCAAATCCAAGTAAGGGTAAAGCAAAGTAAAAGTGAAGAAGTAAAGGATAGAGAACAAGGTAAGATGATACGTTATTGCACTGGCCATTGAGTCTTAACAAATTGCAAAAGAAGCAGCTTATCAAGAAGTAGATGGCTCTCATGATCCAGGTAAGACATCTCTGGACAGGTTATACAGAAAAAGTGTCCCTCTGAACAGTGCATGCGAAGGGGAAAGGGGAGCTAATATTTTCTGAAGTCCTCTTCCATATTCTGTCTTTCAAAATCCATCTCGTGGAGATGACTAACCTGAACTTCCTGACTGTTCCCCTGAGCAGCTACTTACAAAGTCAGATCCTGCACTGTGCATATAGATGCTTCTGCCAAGTCTGAAAGTGCAATAGGAGCAGGGCAGCTAGTCAACCTCGGATGGTAGGGCCGAACAAGCATGTAAATACTCAGTTGAGTCTGGTGGCAGCTGAGGAGAAAGTGGCTGAGGGTCTGAGTGCATCTGAGAAAATTCACAATGTATGTCCAGTGACAATGGAGAGAGTCCTTAAAGGGGAGGATGGGAAGGGGTCCATGCAGAGAGCCAGGGGCCTTAGAGATCAGGGAAAGTCAGAGCGGAAGGAAATCTGGAATAGAAAAGATGTTGAGGATTTCATGGAAGTTGAAATAGGCCAAATAGAAGGACTCAGTGACTCTAGGTATAAAGTTACTTCGGTTCTGGAAGCTACTCTAAGGGCATTCCTCTGGATATAAAAGCACATTATTTTAGAGTTCTCTTGGCCAGTATTTGCTGTTAGTTTTAAAGAAAAACTTTCTCTCTCTTTTTTTAATGCGCACCCATGTGGTAACTTGTAAAAAGGCCATAAATTCTTCTCCTTCCCAGTGCCCTTGCAATGTGACATTGTTGATCTTCCCATGAGGATATGAAGTCTGTTTCCCCATCTCTCGAATCTGTGCTGACCCGGTAACTTACTTTAGACCTTGAGACATTAGCAAACTTGATACAAGTAGAGGCTTGGCAAGTCCGCATGCACAGGGGTGCTAAGCTTAGAACCCTGCAACCGCCATGTGACTGAGCCTGAACTGGCCTGCTGGAGGATGAGAGGCCACCTGGAGGAGAACTAATGAGGTGCCTCATTAGATACGAGTGAGGCCCTCCTTCTTCATCCAGTTGCTAGCTGACCTATCAGCTCACTACAGACATGCAGGGAAGCCTAGTGAAGATCAGCTGAGGCAGCCTACACCAGAATAACTTCCCAACTGATCCAAGAATCACATGCAAAATACCTAAATGATTATTGTTTCAAGCCACTCATGAGGGGGTTGATCATCGTGCAGTGAAAGCCAGCTAATCCAACCTCAACAACCTGTCGTGTGTTGAACTCATAGACTGTGTTCAGTCAAGGTTTTGCAAGCAGAGCTGAATTTTGTAGACTCCAGTATAGAGGAAATCACCCAGAGAAGGAGGACATGTGCCGCTAGGTGGTAGTCATGGGAGTTGATGCTAGTAGCGGTATCGACGGTGGTGGGATTGTTGGGGATAGCAGTGGTGGGGGCGAGGCTGGCTGTGTGCAGGGGTGCTTGTGTTGGTGAGCATGGAAGGATTGTGGTGTGGATGAGAACACCAGGGGTGAGGGCAGTGATGCTGATGATGTTTGTGAAGGTGATTATGACGGTGGCAGGCCTTGAGGTGGAGATGTGCAGTAATGATAACTGGGCATGAGTGTGCTGGTTGGTGGTCATGACTGTTGGTGACAGTGATGATAATCATGGTGGAAACAATGGAGAAGGTGACAAAGATGGGGATGATGATGGCAGTTGATGTTTACTAGATGGTGGCAATGCTGATAATTGTCATGACCATTGTGATGGTGATGAAGATGATAGTTTTAATGGAAATAAGCTACAGATGTGTCTTTTATGGTGAGCAAGCCCCATGGCCTGGATTTCCCCTTCCCATTATAACACCAAAACCTAGCTCCCAAGGGAAGGGGGGTTTTCTGGGAAAATAATCCTATGAGCTGAGAAGATTAGAACTCCAGGCTTCACTTCCTTTTTTGACAAGAACTGATGAACTAGAGCCTGGATCAAAGTGGAAAAGGCATGGGGGCATCTCAGCTATCAGCACTGGCTGCCTCTTTGAAGGCAGAATGAGAGAAAAGCCATGCAGGGCACACCAAAGGCTGGGCAGCTGGTGGAGGGAAGAGAAGACAGATCTCCTATCACCTCAAGCCAGAGACCACAGATCTGGGTCTCCCAGAGCTCTAAGAACGTGCTCCTTTGTCCTGAAAAGAGACCAGCAGCTAGAGAGAGGGGGGCATGGACGAGGAGAATATGGCCAGAGTGGGCACTGTGGCCATGTGTGGGGAAAGCCTCAAGGGGCCAAAGGGCCAGTCCTGATGGGGCTTGGCGTGCTTATCGTCTGCCACCTTGCTGGGAGGAGACCACTTGTGACTTTGCTCTGCCCCAGCCACGCTGAAGTATGCGCTGTGGAGTGCACCGTGAGCCAGAGGATGGGGAGAGAGTGAAATAGGATGCTGACGACAGACTGCTGGCTTGGTGGGCAGTGTGATCCTCGGGGCCACGCAGAGGTCAGACGTGGGGAAGACAGGGTGGGCCGGAGCTGTCCCAGCTGCAGTGCAGCTGCTCTCTGACCGGTCATCCAGACCTTACTGAGGACTGGGAAGTCTGTGGTGGTTTTATCACTGAACGCGGGCCCTCCTGCTGGTCTGCTGAACGCAGTTCTGGTTTCCCTGCTGCTTCCCAAGATCCTGCTCCCCGAGCGCACACCTGTGTTTCCCTCTGGCCCAAGGGGACTCACCTTCCAGCTGTCACTAAACACAGAGGCATAGATGGGAACCCAGTGGAGTATGCTGGACTGGGCATACCTTGTCCCCATGGCAGAGCCCCCTCCTCGAGCATGATCCTGAACAGGCCCAAGACAGGTGTCAACAGAAGTAGGGAGTGAGTAGGGGAGGGTGAATAATTGAGTTGGAGGGCTTAAGGGAGGGAAAGTACCCAGAGCTTGTGGAAGAGCCTGAGATGTCTGCAGAACCAGACAAGCAAGTAAAACTCTGAGAGATGTTTCAAAGGCCCTGTGAGGAGAAGAAAGACACAACTTCTTGAGCCCCAGCTGGGTCTTGAGGAAGCTGCAGAGTTTCAGAACATGGGTTAGTGTCTTCAGCTAGCTTGAGAATTAGCTCATTTCTGTACCTAGGTCTTAGTGAAGGCATATCCTGTATAAAGGTGCTTGCCCAGG
Source organism: Spilogale gracilis (assembly GCA_004023965.1). Taxonomy (NCBI): domain Eukaryota; kingdom Metazoa; phylum Chordata; class Mammalia; order Carnivora; family Mephitidae; genus Spilogale; species Spilogale gracilis. Next base: position 13,395 of record PITA01005877.1, read on the forward strand.
ATGGGCGTTGGAGCTGAATGGAGCCAGACCAGACTGCTCACGGAGGCCCGTGCCGTGCTGTTGAGATGTACCCTCCCAGAAGAAGGAGCATCATTTCCTAATCCCACAGAGGCATTGTGCCATCTAGCTGGAGCTCTGGTTGAAATGGGCTTAGACTACCAACTCCAGGTGAGGTTGCTTTCATCCCTGTTGCTCCAATAGAGCATACAGCCTTCAGCTGGTTAGTGAGAAGGAACGGAACAGTGTTTTTTGAGCTCTTTCCTGCGAAGGCCTGGAGTGAGCTGAGCAGCCCAGCATCTTCAGCCAGCAAAGACAGGGGCCTCCTTTCAAGGGACTTATTATAGTCAAGGGAAAAAGCCGTGATTACCTAAATGATTATGGAAGGATCATGATGTTCAGGGTAATGATAACAGCCTATGATAGGGAATCTCCTTTACATGAAGGCCAGTTAAGATATCCCTTTCTGAGGAAGAGACACTTCTATTGAAACGCGACTAATGTGTACAAGTTGGCCAAAAGAAGAGAGTGGGGATGGGGGGATGGGGACAAGTGTGATGGGCAAGGGAAGGGCATGTGTGAAGGTGTGAGGAAGTTGGCATGTGACAGGTCCAGTGTGGCTGTGGTAAGTCAGGGGACGCCCAGTCTCTGAGATCAGAGGAGAGTCAGGGGCCAGTGCACAGAAATCCAGAAGGGTGTTGATCTGATCCGTGTTCTGAAAAATCTCCCCAGCTGCCTAGTACAAGTGGCCCAGGGCAAGGAGGTGACAAACTGCTGGGTGGTGGCTTTGTTAGCAAGGCTGCAGTGGTGGAGAGGTGGGTGCCCACTGGAGTTTTTACTTGAAAGGGGTTCTGGGAATCTAGTCTCCAGTCTTTCATACCCCAGATCTAGTAGGGAACAGCTTTATCCCTGCTCAGACTTCAACTTGGCCTGGGATCCATGACTCTACTTTAGAAGCATATTTTTAAAATGGAGAAAAGAGACAGATACAGGAAGAGCCCAGAACTTTGTACATTGCAGGGTCTTGCTCAGTATTTGGTAAATGAAGGAGCCATAGAGAGACACAAGGCAGTGTCAGGGAAAAACAGCCATGCGGATGCCCCACCTTCCTGCAGTTTAGTGAAGCTCTGTACGAGTCAGGGGGGCTAGAGATATAAGGTCAACACAGAGAAGGGAGAGAAGAGTCTCAACTTTCTAGAGGAGGGTGCATTTAAAAAAATATTATTGGGGTTCCTGGGGGGCTCAGTCAGTTAAGTAACCAACTCTAGATTTTGGCTCAGGTCACGATCTCAGGGTCATGAGATTGAGCCCTGTGTCAGACTCCATGCTCAGCCCGGAGCTTGCTTGGGATTTTCTCTCTCCCTTGCTCTCTGCCCCCCACCTCCCACAGCATGCACACACTCTCTCTGTCTCTCTTTCTCAAGAAAATTTATTATTCAAACAAATCCATAATAGGTATATTTTGGGGTCATTGGGGAATGGGGAAGGAAAAAGCAGGGGTAAAGAAGTGAGTTGGGGGCACCTGGGTGGCTCAGTGGGTTAAAGCCTCTGCCTTCGGCTCAGGTCATGATCTCAGGGTCCTGGGATCGAGGCCCGCATCGGGCTCTCTGCTCCACAAGGAGCCTGCTTCTTCTTCTCTCTCTGCCTGCATCTCTGCTTATGATCTCTCTCTCTCTCTCTCTCTCTCTCAAATAAATAAAATCTTTAAAAAAAAAGAAGTGAGGTGGTTGGCACTCTGACCACCTCTGGGAGCCTCAGTTTCCCTAACTGTGCCCTCGCCACCACCCCCAGGAGCTCCAGGGCTCGCTTGTCTTCATATGCAGGGAAGGTGGGGAGTGGAGGGTGTCCAGGGTGGTACTGGCTTCTCTGGAGCCAACATCTGCCTGGAACCCCTCTTTCAGCCCTTTGAGGTCTCTCTTTGGACCTGTCTCACCAGAAACCCAGATATACCCAGACGGACAGGCCATGACTGAGTACATGGAATTTCAGTGGCCACAAGGGCCTCAGGGATGAGATAAGTATGGAAGAAGTGCCCTCCACACTCCAAGAAACTCAGAGTGCCCCTAGGGACCCAGGTGAGGGTCAGGGGAGAGACCCACAGCCTTTTTTGTTTTCCTCCAATGTGGGCAACATTCACTTTAATTGCAAAGCCTTCATTTACAGCACATTCCATAAGGAACACATAGGAGAGCTGCGACTTTTGAACATAGGAATACATAAAAGTCCCTTGAAATCCAGGGATTGGATTTGTTCAAGATGAGAGCATTCCACAAGGAAGGCACCCCTCATTTTTCTGAAGACTGTTTTTTACATTTTAAGAGATAACTAGGCATACTTGGAATTTCAAAGTAGTAGAATGGACCTTGCCGCCCAGAGAAGAGGAAAACCTCCCCCCCTCCATAATATTAGGCAAATACGTATCAGCACCTCCGCTGGAGTCATAAAGTGAGATGGATGCCCGCCCTCCTTGGATCAGGCAAGGGCAGGACACTGAGTGAAATTTGCACTGGGTGTGGATGGGAACAGGGGAAAGGGAACACCAGATACCAGATATTGGGCCCGGGGCCCTGATCAGGAGGCAGAGGATGAGGAGGCCTTGCAGGAAGCTGGGGGGGGGGGGCGGTGTTGTGGAAATCTGGGCCAAGATTCCTGCAGGCGACTTAGAGCCAGAAAGCTTGGGAGGTGAGCAGAGGGCAGAGTGGGATGGGTGGGGAAGGAGGCAGGCTGTTCCTGGGAGCCACCTTGGTGGCCTCCCTGTCACTCCCTGTGGAATGCAGTGGAAGAATACCGGGTCCTGGCCTTTCCTGGGGTCTGGAGTCTGGGGTTAGGAGATAGCGGGCTCTCTGTGCTCTGGGTGCTGGCAGCAGGAAGTGGCCTTGGGTCTGACCGCTGGGGAAGGGGGTGCTGAGGACAGGGAGAAAGAGGCAAGGCAGTGGAGCTGGGGAGGCGCACATGAGGGAGGCGAGGGAAACTCGATCCCTCTACAACAGTCATTAGGTTTCCAGAGCTCGGTCCAGTTGGGACACCTCGTCTCTGAAGGCCTCCTGGACAGGGTCCAGCTGTGAGCATCCACACTCCAGTCTGGGAGGATGGAGCCACCTGATGGAGCCTGGCAAGCTCCATATGGCTGCGGAGCCTGTAGCCTGAAGGATTGGGGGACCATCCCCAAGGCTCTGGTGACACTGGGTGCGCAGGCGGAGAGGAAAGGCTGAGGAGCCAACCAGGCCATGGGGAGCCGCAGGACTTGAGCTGGTGGAGTGAGGTGGTCCTCCGAGTGATGGTCTGAGTCATTTCCAAGAGGGGGGAAGTCTCTGGTGAGAGACAAGGGAGGTGAGCCTGCGGTATCCATGGTACAGTGCCTTTTCTGGTCTGTTTTCCTTCATGTCACGGCCTCTACTTTCCCACCAATCCTTTTACAGTGGGTTCAGGCCTCCCTTGTACCAGCACTGCTCGAAGGACTCAGGATACACAGTGAACAAGAGACCAAGATCCCCACTCACACGGGGTTTACATTGTAGCGAGAGCCTGGCAGTCTGGAAGAGCAGTGGGGGAAGGCGCAGGGATTCTGGAAGCAGGAAGGGGGCCGTGGCCTCCAGAAGGAGACATTAGAACAAGACCCAGGCCTGGACTTCAAAATAGTGCTAAGAGGATCTCAAGGCAGAGATTCAGACCTGGGGGATGGGTTTGGGTGGACCCCGAGTCTCAGGTACAAGGTATTTATGAGACTGCAGGTATAAGGTCAAGGCCTACTCTCTGTGGGCCCCTCCCTCGTCTGGTCCCACCTGAGGATGAGTGCTGAGCTTCTGGCTGTCTCTGGAGCACAGACTGTCCTTTCTTCTATGTGGTCCTCAGTCTTCCTATCTGCACATGGAAAAGTTGGACCAAGTAGCTTAAGTAGCCTGAGACCAGGCTGTGACAGAGTCAACATTACCCACAGAAGATCCCCAGAAAGAGGCCTTTCTCCTGGCATGCCCCAGATGCCATCGTTGGCTTCCTGGGTGCTCTGGCAACTAGGGTTTCATGCCAACCCTTGACTGCCAGTGGTGAGGGGTTGGGATTGTCTCCATTTTGCATAAGGGCATTTTGAGTCCCTGAAACTTTGTAGTGAGCTTCTGGGAGAACTGGCCTGGCTGCTTTCCTCACACAGGTGGACCCAGAGCAGGAGCATGGAGTGAAACATATCTTAGGCCTCCCAGATATAGAAGGAGATGGAGGCTTGGTGAGGCCCAAGTCCTGAAGTCTCAAGGTGGTGACTATAGTGTGAGGGACCCTAAATGTGCACTTGGAAGAGGGAGTAGAATGTGTCAGGAAATCCCTTGTCTTCTTCTCACTCCCCTTCCCCAGGTTCCTAGGGGCTGGGGTGAGCCAGGGCTCCCTGGTAGCCTGCCCAGGGTAGAGGTAAGGATGGGACATGCCGTGAAAGTCCTGGTCAAGGTTCCTGAAAGAACAGCAATGTGGTACACGTGTCCAGCTTTGGCCCATCAGGGGCCTTCTGAGGTGTCAAAGCTCTTGGGCAAGCTCGGCATAACCTTGACCCTTGGCCACTTGTCTCTCCACTCTGCTTCTCAGCCTGAGGCTTTTCCCCCTCTCTAGCACTTTGTCTACTCCCTGGGACCATCTTTGCTCCCTCTGTATTTGCTTCTGACCCTCTTTTTCTTCCTAATAATGATCCTTCTAGCCAATCAGTGGTCAATGTGTGATCATTGCTGCATCTATGCCACAAAACCAGTCTCTAGAGAACATTGGCTAGATTCCTCCAGAAGACCCTAAGTGGTTCCACTGAGATATGCCACCATCCTGTGTCAAGGAATCCTTCCAGCCCAGGGGTGCATCTCTCTCTCTGGTGGGTCTTTGCCCTTCTCTAGAGAGGCAGTGGCATTGGATGCCCCCAGCTCTGGCCCCTTCTCCCTGCTCTTTGCCTCCGATATTCAGCCTGGGCTGCCTGCATCCCTCCCTCTGCAGGCAGCCTCCTGGCTGACTTCACTCCCTGTCACATTCCTGGCTGTGAAAGGGACCTCTTCCAGGGCCCTGGGGAGATGACATGAGTTTGTTTGTTTTTCTCCTGTCTCCACTTCAAGGGCTCCACTGGCAAAAACAACACCCTGATGACTTCCAGCTCTTCCCCTCCTTTGCCCTGAACATGGGAAAGACGGCTTCCACTCTCAGATGTGTCAGCTGAGAAAAGAGGAACACAGGGGCTGGCTTTAGGAAGGTCACTTGCTCCCACTGCCTTTTTGAGGAGCCTCATAGAATCACATGTCACCCACAAAGCTCCCCCTGTGGGTCCAGCCCCAGGAGACCCTCAGGGGAGACAAGAATACCATTGTTTAAGAAGAAGGGCTAGAGGAAGGCAAGCCTCAACCCAAAGGAAAAAATCTTATGGGAGAATACAGATTTGATTTCCCAGTACCTCCCATAAAACTGCATGAACAAACCTCTTCACAGCAATAGTGTACGTTCCTGGACTGTGCTAAACCTCTAAAATCATGACTATAAGAGCCTTCCCTCTAATGGGAGTTCTGTCAAATAGAGCCAGTGAGAAGAGATTGTGCATGGTGCTCAGGAGTTTATGTCCACCTTCTAAGTGCCAAAGATGAGCTTGCTGAGGACCAGATTCTCTTTTACAGGACAGACAATAGTCACGGTTCTCTTTAAGGGATAGTGTTTGGCTCGAAGAGGCTAATGTGAGCCTAGTGAAAGCAAGGTGAATGAATATAGACATTCTAAATACTACATCACCCTCCACAACCTTGGCATTGATGGCACTGCCATCTCGGGCCTCAGGCCTATTGTGGAGAATGGCCTAGGTTCTAGGGTGAGGAAGAAATTGAACTATCTCTAAGGCTAGAACAGAGCTTTACTGCCATTTTCTTGTGCACCAACTCCAGACAAGCATAGAAATGGGTCCAGGGCCAGAGAGCTTTTTCTGATGGCAAATGTCTTTCTGTGAAGCAGTGAATATAGGGGTAACTCTAAGGTCAATTAGGAGTCCCTAAAGAGCCAGGCCAAAACCACAGAATTGTCCAATTTCTCTCCCATGGATTCTCAGAGAACAAAGGAAGACTATGGGGTTCAAGGTGCTGAAATGGGAGTTTATAGAGGAAAACACAGGGCAGTGGAGGAGCAGAGATTCAGCTTCTTCAACTCTTCAAAGTTCAGGCCTATGTCCCTCATTTGCCCAGGCCCCAGCCACTTGGCCTGAGGAGAAACAGTTGTATAAAATTCACTTGAGGTTGTAGAAGAGAAACAGTGTCATCTTGAGCTCCCTTAAGTACCAGCTTTGTGTCTGCTCTGGTGGACAAGATTCTGGATTAATTGTTCCCATAAGGCCAGAGCTCATGGTCCTTCCCTGTAAGTCCTTCGCCTAATGAGAAAATAAGCAACAGCCTTTAGGGAGTCCCTATCTCTCCTGGTGACAAAGATACAGTTCTTGTCCCTGGAAAGCCCAGGTCTGACACCCCTGGGCATCCGTTGGTCAGCTTGAAAAAGAGAGCCCTCATGGATATGAGGCATATACATGGGAACACAAAATGAATGGTGACCGTAACTGCCAAATGGATCTCCTTGAAACTGTGCGGGGGTTGCTGGGAAGACTGTGGAGAGTGGGCCAAGTGGAGGTTGGTCACAAGAGCCTTCTGAGGGGTTTGCAAAGATAGTAGACCTCATGGATTTGTAGAGAAGTGAAAAGAGGTGTTGTAGAGTGGAGGCTGGTAGGAACAAGCAGTCCTATGCAGCTATGTGCCAACATAATGGAGCTACTGAAGGGCAACAGCTTTCTAGTGTCTCAGGACATGCCCACACTGAGTTGTCTTCTCTGTCTTTCCCCTACATATTTTCTCCTGGTCCCTGTTTTAAAACATACCACATACAGGCCATCTATATTCCTCTTGACATGTGGTGTCCCAGAACTTATTCTCTCATTCACTCACTCAATCCATACATAGTTAGCATCTTTGATGTTCTAGATATGATGCAGGGGTACAAAGATTAGTAAGATCCAGGCTCTCTGGGAGCCCTTAGCACTTCTCAATAGAATGCAACATGGTTTAATAGAACTTTCTGTGATGATGAAAAGGCTGTGATGTCTCATGGGAGTCACTGGTCACTTATGGGTATTGGGCACCTAAAATGTGGCTAGGATAGCTGAAGAACTGAATTTTTATTCTATTTAATTGTAGTTAATTTAAATTGAATAGCCACGTGCAACCAAGGTGAACCGTATTAGATAGCACATACATCACTGAAAAGCGAGACAAGTAATCAGACTGTTACACTCTTAGGACAGGCTTGATTAAGCCTGCCATTGTGGTCTGGTGAAGGAAGTAGGGGAGAGGGAGTGACTGGATTTGCCTGGGAATTAGGAAGTCTTCCCAGATGAGATGAACATTGAGCTTAGTCAGGGATGATGAGCAGGATATATGTGATGGTGGGGAGGGGGCATGTGTGGGCAATAGGCTCAAACTGGTGATTCCTGCATTTTTGCTAGACTTCCCAGCTGTGTTCTTCCATAGATTAACCAACAGAGCTGGACTTTAACAAGGAGATACAGATGTGCTCTGCCTGATGGCCTGGCTCTCTGCCCTCCTCAGTTCCCAGGGAGGTGGGTGATGACAGATGGACTCATGACTCTCCCTAGATTGAGGGATCCAAGGGGCTGAACTGACCCTAGGAATGATGATTGCACCCAGGGGAGAGGGTGCGGGGTATCTGGAGACCATATGGGATGCTGGGAAGCATTTAGGGGAAGAGGATTGACGCAGGGGGGAGGAGGTTGCTGGGAGCCAGTTTCCCAGTAGAGGCCAAGAGTCACTCCCAGGGTCAGTTCCATCCTCCTGTCCAGATGGAGAAATGGGGGAAGGGTACTGGGACCCTATAAGGCTGCTGGAGAACTGTGGGGATGGGGCAGAGTGAGTGATGAGATCTACCAAGGTCCTCTGGTGTTGAGTCCTTGGTGGTTTGCTGGTAGTGGCCCACACTGCTCCCATCAGACTAGGGTCCGCCAGGGGTAAGTCCCAGTGTGTGGTCGAAGGGAAAAGAGAGTTTGAAATGTAGATATTTAACTTCTACTTCTATTAGGGTTTTTTATTTACCTTTTCAAGACTCACCCCTTCCTAGGTTTTCCTATCTTAAGATGGTACCATCATCCAGTAAAATTGCTCCATCTAGAAACCTGGGAGTATTTATGGATTTTTCATGCTCCTTTATGTCCTACATGGTCTTCATCATCAAGTTCTCTTGATTCTCCCTCCAACATACATCTCTAGTCCACTTACTTCTCTCCATTTCCACTGACACCATTCTGGCCCAAGTTTTGATAACTTCTCATCTGGAAATCTCCTTTAAGTAGTTTCTCTATTACCTTTGCTGCCCTTTTCTACCCATTTTACACAGAAGTTAGAGTAATTTAAAACAAAAAGGAAATTGGGTTACTTTATTTACCTGCCTAATACATTTCACATCTTACTTAAAAAAAAAACCCATACTCTTTAACATGGTCAAAGAGGAGCTGCATGATTTGGCCCTGATACTTGTTCAATGTCATCTTACATGATTCTACCCCAGCTCATGATGCTCCTACTGCACTTGTCTTTCAGATCCATGAACAAGTCAAGCTCTTTCTTACTGCCAAGGCTTCACCCATGTTGCAGCCCCCTTCCTCTTCATTAAGGTGACTTTTTCTCATTCTTGACACCTCCATGTGTGTACCTGCTCTACTCCTCTTCATAGTACACTCTTCTTTTCACTCATGGTAGAATTTGAAATTTATTTTCTTGTTGACTGTCTCTTTCATTAGACTCTAAGCTCTGTCAATGCAAGGCCATGTCTACCGTGCTCACTCGCAGCTAGAGGGTTGCTTTGCACACAGAAGGAACTAGGTAGGTATCTATTAAAAGCGTGAATTAATGGTATTTCTCCTTATGTGGGCCTATGAAATCACCACTCTTTCTTGTTAGGAAGAGCTGGCTAGTCCCAACGTTGTCTTCAGCTGTTACTGAGGTTTGCCCTATATTTTTCCACTCTGCTTTCCCCATATCTAAGATAATAAGCCAGACTTTTCACGAATTACCAAAGCCCTCTGGGTTTCCAAGCATTCTATTCATTTTGATGTCCAGTCTAGTGTTTCTAAACATAAGCACTGTTAGTTGCATGAACACTGTGATAGGGTCAATCTTTTCTCAGCCTGAGTCTGGCTGGGATTTCCATAATTTTTTCTTTTTCTTAGAAACCCTCCCTGTCTAGAAGAATGTGGGTGGTGTGAGAATAGGAGGACTTGATCTTTGAGAACCATTTGGACAGTAGTATTGGAGGGGACCAGGCAGCTTATCTTGGTGAAAAGGGCTCTGTGACTGAGAAGAGGCCCCAGATGCAGCCAGGAACAAGGGGATTTGTGCCTTCCTTCTCTGAATTTTCAATTCCAACATGTTTGCTGCCCAGTTATGAGCAGTTAATGAGCAGACAAGCCTCCAGGGAAGTATAGTGGTGAGGCTGAGAGTTCAGGTTTGGGAGGTAAACTGCCTGAGCTCAAAACCTATATATTTTCAGGCAAGTCACTGACTCTCTGCACTAGTGTTTTCCTCTGTCCTTGGAGTACCTCTTCCTATCCATCAGATCTTGATTCTATTCTTTATCCCTATAGAGCCCATGTAGTAGGAGTAGTTGGTGGATTGGGCTATCCCGAGTATCTGACTCTTACATAGCTACTGTCAGTGCCTTGGGTCCAGGAAGGGCAAAAGCCTAAAACCTGGGTCAGAAAAAAAGGGCATGCTACCATATTCTTTTTCTATATCCTTGAATCTTGGCTCATATATGCTCTCCACATGGACTCAGTAAATTTTTCTCCCTTAAACAGGAACTCCCCTTGAAATAGAAAAATACCACACCTTATTTCTTACTCTTTATAAGAAAGTTTGGGGCGCCTGGGTGGCTCAGTGGGTTAAAGCCTCTGCCTTCAGCTCAGGTCATGATCTCAGGGTTCTGGGATCGAGGCCCACATCGGGCTCTCTGCTCAGCGGGGAGCCTGCTTCCTCCTCTCTCTCTGCCTGCCTCTGCCTACTTGTGATTTCTCTCTCTGTGAAATAAATAAATAAAATCTTAGGAAAAAAAAAAAGAATGGCTTAAAAAAAAAAAAGAAAGTTTGTTCATCCCCCTACATTATGCAGAAACTGTGTAATGTTAAGAAATTTATTCATGTAACTCATTACACAAATAAAAGAGAAAAATGCATAATCATAGCAATAGTCATTTAATAAAATTCAACATACACTTTTAATTAAAAAATTTCAATTAGTTGGGCCTACAGTGTCATTCTACTTACTTGGTAAAGAGTGTCAAATGTTATCCAAATCACTTTATTCAGTATGTTAAAATACTAGAGGCATTCCAGTGAAAGTCAGGGAGTACTATTGTTATAGTTTTCCCACATAGTTTTGGACAACCCAAAAGATGCAATAAGAAAAGAAAAATTGAGTAGCATAAGTATTGGAAATGGAGAGAAGAAAATTATTTTCAGATAATTAGATTGCCTCCATATTGAACATCTGTTGCTTCTCCAGCATCTGTTATCTCTACTTCCTGAAAAAGCTTACAAACTTCACTTGAGGGTCTACTCCTTCACACACTTTTAATCTATGTGTTCTCCATGGACCTCCTTCCTCAGCAACAGTAGTCAAGCATGTGACCCTAGCCCACCCAATCGAAACATTCCATTCTCCTGGGTTATTTGGCGATGGCCATGTACCAACCATAAAAAGCCCAAGAGTGAATTTTATATATCCAAAAATCAAGGATAAAAATGGAAAAACCCTTGTTCTCTTGATGTTTGTCTTTGTCCTGGACTTTCCACTGTCAGAGCAAATAAATTTCTTGTTCACTTAAGGCAGATTAAAAAAACAGCATTATTGAGATATAATTCACATATCATGCATTTTACCCATTTAAGATGCATAATTTAATGCCTTTTATTATATTCCCAGAGTTGTACAACCTCTCCAGCCCTAGGCAACTGCTAATATATTTTCTGTCTCTATAGATATGCCTATTCTCAAAATTTTATATAAATGGAATCATGTATTATGCAATCTTCCTGTGGTGACTTCTTTCACTTAGCATGTTTTCCAGGTTCATCCAAGTTATAACATGTGTCATCCAAGTTATAACAATGGTCCCCAACTATTTTGGAGATAGGGGACTACAAATTACATAAACATCATTCATCAGGTGATAGACATTTGGTTGTTTCTAGTTTTGGGTTATGAAGAACAATACTGTTATGAACATTTGTGTATAAGTTTTGAATGAACATCTGTTTTCATTTCTCCTGAGTATTTACCTATGAGTGGAATTGCTGGATCATATAGTCACTCTATGTTTAATGTTCTGAGGAACTGCCAGACTATTTTCCAAGGTGGTTACACCATTTTGTATTCCCACCTACAGTTTATAAGGGTTCAACTATCTCTACTTGTTATTACTGGTATTTTTTTTATTATAACCATTCTAGTGAATAAGATGTAATATCTCATGGTGGTTTTGATTGGCATTTCTGTCTTGGTTAATGATATTGAGCATCTTCTCATGTGTTTATGGTCCATCTTCTAGAGAAATGTTTATTCAGATCCTTATTCAGAGTTTTTTTTTCATCTTCTAATTTTAGGATGGGGAAATCCTTCTTAGGCAATACACAAAATTCAGAAGTCTTAAAGGAAAATATTGAAAGATCCAACAACATGAGAATTTCAAATATCTGTATTTTCTTTTTTTTTTTTAAAGATTTTATTTATTTGACAGAGAGAAACACAGCCAGAGAGGGAACACAAGCAGGGGGACAGAGACAGGGAGAAGCAGGCTTCCTGCCTAGCAGGGAGCCCGATGTGGGACTCGATCTCAGGTCTCTGGGATCATGACCTGAGCCGAAGGCAGTTGCTTAACCAACTGAGCCACCCAGGCGCCCCAAAATATCTGTATTTTCAAAGACAAACAGAGTTAAATGAAAATCACCTTCCCTCTGCTTTAGAAGAGAAAATATCTAAAGTGCATGTAACAAGGGTCAATGTTAATAATATAAAAAAGAAATTCTATAAATCAGTAAGAACAAAGGCAACTGAAAAGCAGACAGGGCAAATAGTAAGAATAAGCATTTAATGGACATGCCCACAGCTAATTAACCTATGAAATGGTCTTCAACTATTTTGGAGATAGGGGACTACAAATTACATAAACATCTTTTTTTTTTTTCACCAGTAGTTTGGCGAAATTTTTTAAGATCACTATTATCCAGCATTAATAGTGGGTCTCAGGAAACAGGAATTTCAAACACCCAGTTGGCATGTACATCATTACAGCTTTCTTGGAGGTCATGGCAAGATCTAGCCACATTGAAGTATTTACAGGACAAATCTCAGGATAGTAAGATTGCAGTTGGCTTTGGCTTTGTGCTTTGTAGTGTGATGCAGTCCCACTTGTCTGTTTCAGTTATGTGAGATGAATAAGATCTAGAGATCTCCTGTACAACATCATTCTTATAGTTAACAGTACTATGGTGCATACTTAAAAAGTTATTAAGAAGATAGATCTCATGTTATGTATTCTTACCACAATTTGTTTATTATATGTATATGAAAAATAATAAATAAACCAGAAATAATCTTCTTTTCAACAATGCTCAAGTAGAAAATGATGAGAACCTACACAAAAAAAAATGGTAAAAATTAGTGTTCCTGATTCCTACCAAGATGTAGATAGTCATGATCATGATGGCTTGCTTCCCAAGAATCAGCCCCAGAAAAATATATAGAAAGAAATGCAGGCTCCAGTAAATAAAAGCACAACCATCACCAAACACACACACACACACACACACACACACACACACACACACACCAACCCCTGAACTTAGAGTCATCTAGGGAAACCTAAGGCTGCTTTGAACTGCTGTGTGGGGTATGGCAAAGGCCAAGATGAAAAGTGGCTGATGATGACAATGAGAGGTTAAGTTAGGGAAAAGTGGTTTAAATTCTGTTTTTGTTTTCCCCTCTATCACACTTGGACAAATACTGTATCCCTCTTATTACAGATTTTGGAGGCAATGGTTCAGGAATGTGGGCAAGTGTCCATGGGGATAGTAGCAGGTAAGTGCACCAACCCTTCTGGTGGAGGTAATTGGGGAGAACATGTTGGGACTGACTCAGCCCTGTGGGATTCTAGTCTCCTATCTCTTACCCCAGACTGGTGGATGGCCTCTAGAGAGACCATCTCCTTCAGATTTGAAGAGTTGTTTTGTAGTATAATGACAACAGGTGACTGGGGTTCTCTGCATACAACTAACGGTGGCCTTAATCTTTCATCCTTCCTCAGCTCTTCTCAGAGAGTAGCTGAGGTTCCTGGAAAACATGTGCTGAAATAACTCAACTTCTGGGGATATGCTACTGTCTCAATAGGAAAACCACAATTGGATGACACAATCTCTCTGAAGGAGAAATTTTAGAAAAATAGATAAAAACTTAAAATAAATTAAACACATTTAGGGAAATGGAGCACGAAATATGTAATATGAAACAAGAACAAAAAAATCTTAGAAAGTAGCAACTAGAAATATTAAGTAAGAAAAACATGATAATTGAGATGACTGTAGCAGATTAAGTAGTGGGATGGACACAGCTGAAGAACAAATTAGTGAATTGGAAGATCAGATTGAAGAAGTCTCCCAGAAGGTAGAGGGAAAGGATAAAGAAATAGAAAATCTACAAGAAAAGTTAGGAAATACAGAGGATGGTTGTGCTAGTGTTAACATCCAGATGATAGGAGGCCCAGGATAAGGTAAAGATAAGTAGAAAGAAGAATATATTTGATGAATGATAGAGATATATTTCTCTGAATTAAAAACAATCCCAAATAAAAAGGATGGCTAGAGTGCAAAACGGAGAGGAGAACTGCACCCCTAGATACACAATAGCAGATTTTAAGAATATCAAAGACAAAAGGAACATTTTAAAAGCTTCCATAGAGAAAGAAGTGAACAATTACAAAGGAATGAGAGTCACAACATCAGACTTCTGAACTGAAACAGCAGATACAAAAGGAATAATATGTTTCAAATCTTGAGGGAATAACTTGGAACAAGGGCTTTCATATCTAATCAAGTTGACATATGAATGAATGACAATGCATAATTAAAATATTCTTCATGGTACAGGCCTTGAGTCACCAGCCACAAAAGACCCACATTGAAGAATTTTTGAAGTATCCTTTAAGAAAAGGAATTCAAGCAATGTAGAGAGATATATTAGAGGCAAAGGTAATAAAACATCTTGGTAAATCTGTTTGTTTTTATGAACAGGATCAAAAGAAAAAAAGGAAAGAACCTACATAACATGGATGAATCTTAGTAGCATAAATTTAACTGAAAAAGTGATATTTCAGAAAGTGCTCAGCCATTATCACCCAAGTTTGAAAACAAATAAAACTAGCATATATGCATATGTATATATATATTTGTATTTAATATAGATGTAAATACATGCATATATATTTAAACATACATATACATCTGTTAAAACTACCTATTTTTAAAAGTGAGAGAATGGTAAATATGATATTCAACATAGTCATTCTGAGAAAATGTGGTTAAGGGCAGGATAGGAGAGGAATATAAGTAGATTTAAATTATCTGTCACATTGGATGGTGGTCTGTGGATGTTCATATTGTACAAATTAACAAAAGTATACATAAAAAATAACGGAGGACCATGGCTCCTAGGTGGCTCAGCTGTTATGTGTCTGTCTTCGACTCAGATCATGATCCCAGGGTCCTGGGATTGAGCCCCCGCGTTAAGCTCCCTGGTCAGCAGGAAGCCTGCTTCTCCCTCTCTCACTCCCTCTGCTTGTGTTCCCTCTCTCACTGTGTCTCTCTGTCAGATAACTAACTAACTAACTAAAATAAACAAACAAATAAATAAATAATAAATAAATAAATAAATAAATAAATAAATAAAAGGAGGGCCAGGTGTGAACCAGGTGCTAATGGGCCAGGAACTAGGATTGGTATTACTGTAGCCCTTACACCTGAAGTCCATAAAAACATGCAGTTAAGGGAATGCATGATGGTCCCATTCATTTGCCTTCTAGAGGCTGCAAACTATTTTCCCAGCCAGTGTGAGCCTGCTCACAAAGTCCCTGCATGACATCAGCCTGGCCAGAAATAGGGTTCAAGCTTCCTATGTGGCTACAGGCTGGGGTCCCTCACCTTAGAAGCCTACAAGGATGTGTTACAAGGAGGGGCTTGAACATGTGGCCAAAGAGAGGCGAGCTAGAGAGTGATCAGCACATGAGTTTTGAGGTCAGACAGCCTAGTTTCAGCTCCTGTCCATGCCCCAGAGGAACAACTGCCATCCGATTACCAAATCCCCTCTAAGTGTGATGAAATGATACTCGATCACATCTCAAAGCACTTGGCTCATGGCACGTGCTCAAAAATATTAGCAGAATATACAAAGAGAATGAGGGTGAGAATAATAAAATAGGAATAAGAAATAAGAAGCACTTCTCCAGAAACAAACAAACAAAATCTTGAGGGATTTGGGTCAGGTTCTTTGACCTAAGATTGTTGATGAATTCTGGAATTCTGTTTTTGTTCCTCAACCTCCGTCATTTGTCTTTAGTTCTGCTTTGTTTGTTTCTTAGTTTCCTAGTAAACATTTTGAAAAAGTCCAACCTTATTTTGGCTGAGTGAAGGGGGAAAGGCACTTGGCTGGAAGAGCAAGGAGGAAGCTATTTGCGTTCCTACTAAAGGCTGCCACCCAGGGCTCCTGAGCTGCAGGCTTGGGATGGGGAAAATAAGTGGACCTCACGTTCGTTGAGCCCCTACTCGGAGCCAGGCACTGCATTCGTGGTTTTCCTGAAGGTCAGAACAAGGTTGGTTGGTGTTGTAGCCAGTCCTAAAATGCCACGATTATCCATTAGGTTTCCTAGGTCTGAGTGAATGACGGTGAACTCAGAGAAGCACTTAGCAAGTCTGTTCTTCGTCACCTTGCTCAAGGGCAGATGTGAACAGCAGGGCCCTTGCAGGCCATCCCAGGAGGCGTCCCCCTGCCAGCGGTAGCCCCTTGAACGCTCCAAGGTGCTCCGCCCCCTCAAGGCCCCCTGGAGGTCTGAGACCCGCGCCTGCTCTCCTCCCTATGCGGCTGCTTCAGTGCTAGCAAGGACCCAGAGGTGTAGAGGTGCGTGCGATCAACTTGCCCCACTTTTGGAAGCCAGTGGCCTCTGGGCCTTCCTGAGGTCATGTAGGCCTCTGTGGATCACCCAGGCTCTCCCCGCAGTTTGTGCTGGGGTTTCTGGGAGTTTCCCGGATTGTCTCCAGTTTGCCTGAAATGCAGCCTCTTTTCTCTATCCCACTGCCCCTCCAGCTCCCTTCCGGCAAACCCTTGGGAAGGTGCCAGTGTTCCCTCTCCCAGCGTGCGAAAGCTTGGATCGCTGAGGGCCCTGGGTCCTCGCTGGCAGCTGGCACTGTGCACACGGACAGCCCACGGGTGGGGCTGCTCCTGGGGCAGAGAGCTGCCCTGAGAGGTGGCTGTCAGTAGACTGCGGTCCTGGCCCCAGCTGACTCCTCCGTGACACCCGAGTCTTCGTTGCATTCGACGCTTCATCTTTTGTCTTCCTGCTTTCCTGAAATAAGGAATGACAAATCACCCCAGAACCAGAGCCACATGTCCCCAAATGCGTGTGGCTCAGCATCAGTCATGTTTTTCCAATTATCCCTTGTTCCGAATGCCACAGTTAATACGCGCGTGCACGCTCGCACACATACCCAGGACAATTTTTAGCTAGACATTCAGTCTCCTTTTTTCCCAGAACCCCATGGCCCTTCAAGGCCGAGCCCCATCCAGCCCCTCCATCTCTGCCACACCGCCCCGCCCCGGAACCTCCTGGCCTCTGGGCTCACCCTGCTCTGGGAAGGCCACTGTTTCAAGACAGGATGTACTTATTTTTGTGTTGCCTGGAATGACCTCCCACGCGCCTTGGGATTTCTAAATCCTGCCCATCCTTAGGACCCAGGAAAAGGTGGTCTGACATGACTGCTTCCTGAGGCCTGGCAGCCATACCCACGCCCCAGAAACCTGAAGTCCTTCTGCACTCGGGCATCAAAATGAGCATCTCCCAGCCTTTTGGAATCTAAGAATGCTTAACTGTAAAGTTTAAAAAAAAATGGTATTTGGTGCTGATAACAAAAGGACACTAGGTTCACCAGAAATACAAAGAAAAAAATAAAAAATAAATAAAAATCACTCCATTCCTTGTACCTAGAGGTAACCACCAATCACATCTCCAGGAGAGTCTGAAAGAGGGACACACACATACACACACACACACTCTCTCTCTCTCTCTCTCTCTCTCTCTCTCACACACACACACACACACACACACACACTTTTTAAAGAAAAGGAATTAAAGTAATAGTTACATGTGGCTTTAGGGCTGCTTCTTCCACCTTAACAATGTAACAGCTTTCCACAAAGAACCCCTGTCAAAAGATTCCATGCATGACCACAAAAGAGCATTTATACTTTTTAGAAAACCAGTTATTGTGGAAAATTTCAAACATAAAAAAGTAGAGACAATGGTATCATAGACCCCCATGTACTCATCTTCCAACTTCAATAATTATTAACATTGTCTCCTGGTTTTGTCCACTCCCTGCTTTTTTCCCCCGGAGCATTTTAAAGGACAGCCCAGATATGACTTTATCTCCCTGTAAATAAGAGTTGTCTTTATAAAGTCTGCTGTTGGAGATGAGGCTTAGCAACCCACGGGCAGCTCGCATGCTGGCCCTTTCTAGCAAATCTGTGTTTCATTCATGACAGCAGCATCGATGATTTGAAAAATAGTCACACGTACATGTGCAAGTTGTATTATTTATTCAGCCTTCGGTTGGTGCTTGTAGGGCCTTTGGATGTACACCTCCTGTGCAAGAGTCCCAGCCCGCAAAACAGGCCCTGCCGGTCTGATCCACTCACCCAGACATTCCATCAAACTGCCTAGCATTTGTTTCTGGTTGGTTCCCACATGTGAGTCTTCTCTCTCAGCTGCAGCATGTCGCTGTTATGTGCGGTGCATAAGGCTGTGGGCATCAAACTAAGTTCCAACCACCAAGGTGCTCGGGGGGTCTTCTAGACCCATCTTCCCAGTCTGTATATAAGGAGACCAAAGATGTGCAGGAGGAAGGATCCCCTCAGGCAGAGCCAGGACGAAATCTCAAGTCTCCCCTCCCCCAGCCTGTTTGCTGCACCTTATCACTCTGTCTGTGGGCAGAACTTGGCTGAGTGGCCAGGACACGGGACAAAGTGTTACCTTGAGAACGACATGTTTAACATCTTGGTTGAGTCGCTGTGGCATTGGCCCCTTGTGAGGGGTCCCAGGGAAGTTTGGAGCCTGGATCCTATGGCTCACCTCCCTTGCTTCTAGATTTCCTGCCAAGGGAGGCTTGAACAGAAGGGAAACAAAGTAGTAGCTTCCTAATCTCCACACGAGTGTCCAGCACCTCCTTAAGGCGCGGTGCCGCTCGGATACGCTAGGCTGGAAGGGAAGCTCGGCCTGCAAACCTGACGGGAACTTCCTGTTCCCAAGTCCCTGTGTCTCTGCGTGTCAGCCCTGCAGGGCAGACTCTGCATCTCCTCCCCCGACCCTCTGTAGGCTGGGCATACCTAGTGCTCCCAGCCACAGGCAAGCCGTGAAGGACAAGAGTGCCTTTGTCCCTGGGAGCCAGGCTATAGCATCGCAAGTGAGTGTTGCCAGGAGGCTGGCTGGGCCTACCTAGGAGAGCTGAGTCCCAGGAAGGATGGAAGGAGCCAGCGCCTGGGTGAAACCTAGCCAAGGGATCGTCTGGTTCTGACAAGATCGGCAGCTCTTCTAGTAAGGAGAAGATAAGAGGGAGATGAGAAGAAGGTACCAGTTGCCCCCCACCGACATTTCCTAGATTGGAGAGCTGCTGGGGTGAACCCCCTCATGAGCCAGGCTGAACTGTGGGGGTCTGAATCTTGGGCCTCCTGCTGCCTATGCAAAGGCTTAATGTTCACTGTTCTGCCTATAATCTGTAGTCACTTTATTAAAAATGCAATCAGTCGATGTCTTTAGGAGCCACTGTAGTGATTGTGTGCCCCAGTTACACCAAATTGTACCACAGAAAGTTAAAATATTTTATTCCTTATATATATATATATACTCCATATATATTATAAATATAAATAAATAAATATATGTATATATTAATTTACGATTCTTCTGCCAGAAGTTTTAGATCTGAAAACTGATTTTCTTCTCCCATCCTCCCTCCTCCTCTCCCGTCCTTTCCTCCATCCACCTACATTTTTGGGGTACTCACCAAGGGTCAGATTTTTCTGCCAGGCTCAGGGCTTCTGCTGTTCAAAGACTTCTAGATGTGGGGGAGGCAGCTGGACAGAGGCAATGGGAAGGAGAAGGGCTTGAGAGAAAAGCAGGTGTGAAAACCTGGTCAGCCATTAGACACCCTCGACTCCATGCCGCCTCACCCCGGCACTGAGGGGTAGAAATCAGTCACCATAGCAGCAACCGAACCAAAACCTCCACTCTGGCGTCTGGCCAGCAGAGCTCCTGGATCTCCAGACAAAGTGAGGAGGCTCAGGGCAAGACCTCACCTGTGTAGCCCAAAACCCAGGGGCACTGGCTCTTCAGGACGTCCAGGGCTCTTTTGAGAACCCCAGGAATTACTCAGTCATCTCAAACACTCTAGCTCATCCCTTTAGGTTAGTACAGAGTCCCCCACGCACAGCATACAGGGAGCAAGTGCAAGCTCGTGCACGCGCGTGTGTGCGCGCGCACACACACACACACACATGCACACAGTGGGATAAAGCTCCCATCCCTCCCCTAGTCTATATACCCTCCATGTTTCCTTCCCACCCTCTCATTCCTATCACTAAGAAGCTGAGTACATTCAGTGGATGATCTCTGGGGCGCCTGGGTGGCTCAGTTGAGCCTTCAGCTCAGGTCATGATCCCAGGGTCCTGGGATTGAGTACCGCATCAGGCTCCCTGCTCAGCGGGAAGCCTGCTTCTCCCTCTCCCTCTGCCTGCCTCTGTGCCTACTTGTGCTTTCTCTCTGTCAAATAAATAAATAAAATCTTTAAAAAATCGGTGAGCACTTTCTATATATTTGATTGATTACAAACATTTATTAAGCACCAAGTGTGTGCTTAATTTTATATGGGGTGCCTTTGGAGAGAGGAGGAAAAAAACAGAAGTCCTCCTCTCCTTGGACTCATTAGGGAGATTTTATTATGGCTATAATGGGTCAGTCTAACCTTCAGAAATGGAGGGAAAGACAGGCCATCCCGTGGTCAGTTGTGTGGTTCAGGTTCTTGGTCTGGGAACTCCAAACTGGAAGTGGCCTTGGAAGTTCTCCGGAGAAGGGTTGAGGGGATCTGCGATATGAGTCCCGGACAAGTTGGGGGTAAGGTCTCTTCCAAGAGTGGGAGGAGGAGAGTGGTGCCCTAGGTGGAGGGTAGAGTGTAGATGAAGGCCTGAGGTAGGAATGAGCCCAGCCTGTACCCAGGATGGAGAGGATCCAGGCCTGGGAGGGTAGGTGTACAAACCAGAGAAGAGTGTGAGGAAGAGGCTGGTGTGGAACAGCTGATGGCAGGGGCCTGCGTCACACATTTGTAGGACACTCTGCCTGGAATTTTTCTGGAGAGGTAGAGAATTTGGGTCTGCATGTATTTTTAGCCTCGTCTTTTCCGCCCTCTTCTAAGCAATGATCCTGAGAGCTTTCAGCCTGAGGTCATCTGTTTTCCTAGTCCCTGTTCCAGGGAGGCAGATGGCAGCACCACCACCTCACAGGGAGGCTGCTGCCGCCCCGGCGCTGACCCCAGGAGAACGACGTGTCCACTAGACCACAGGAGCAGCCTGTGGGAGGCCACCCCCAAGGCAGGCTTGGCAGTCCCAGGCTCTGCCGGAATGGCACCTCTCTGTTCTGGCATGACCCTCTGCGGTAGAAATCCCCAGATGCCTGTACCCACCTCCTTTTGGGCTGACAGGGTGGGAGGATGTGGAGGGACCTGGGGTATCAGACCCAGCTTTCGCTACTCTCCTAGTTAGAGGGGCCTCTGCCTCTCATACCTCCCTGCCTGCCGGCTTGCTCCCTCTCCGTTGCTGGCTCAGCTCCTTCCTTCCCTGCCACCACTGTGGCTACTTCCCGAGGCCCCCAGGATCAAGGAAGCTTCTGCAGCACAACCTTAGTCATCCTCGGAGGAAAGCTCATTTGCTTCTTTGTCTTCTAGACTCACATTTTCAAGTCCCAGGTAGGATGGCTACTGGAAAGAAAAGCAGGACCCAAACCAACTCATAATCTTCCCTCTGGAGCACAACTCCTTTCAGCCATCTTGTTCCTGTCAGAGGTACCAATCTCTACTCCTCAGACTGGAAGCCCTTAGGCCCCTCGCCTCCTGTTTAGTGCTTCTATCCAGTGAGAGGACAAGACAGAGTCATTCTTTCTTGAACTGTCTTTTGCATTGACACTATACCCACCACTTTGATCTCTGCTCTCATGGAAGCTTGGTTAGATGACCCCAGCCGCCTCAGATGATCTCTTCCCTGCAAAGCTCTGCTTACCCCACTGCTCTGCACAGCCACTTCCCGCCCAACAGAGAGCCTTCGGTGTCACCTCTTCTCCTGTCTCATCAAACCTCAGGTCCTCTTCTTGGCTTCCCAGTCCCTACCTCATCCCTTCCTCCTGTCCAGCTTTAGCTTCTCCCCTCCTCCACTCTACTCACCGGGGACTACTCCCCAGCCCAGAAACATATCAAGCTCATCCCATCTCAAGGTCTTTGTCCTGAGCTTCCCTACCTTCCTCCCCTCTCTCCACTCCATTTCAAGTTCCTAGCAAAGATTTAGTCCTCCAGAGGGGAACTTGACTTCCTGGCTCAAAGCGTACAACACATTCCAGCCTGGAAACATTCTCAGAGGCAGTTTGCAAGTCAGAGAGGAAAACCGGTCTCTGTGTTTTGTTAAAGTGCTTTCTCTATTTTAGTTTGTACCCCAGTGGTACAAAGCATTCAGGTTTATGAGTTTGGGTCTTCTGCAAAGCTTGCAAGACATGAGTAGACATGAGATTTCTTGGCAGAGATGCCTGTGAATGATAAAGGAAAGGGAATGTGAGAAGATGAGATGAGCCTTCACATGGCAGTGCAGATCTGCCCCCAGTGAAAGACAGAAGGAGGACTGGGGAAGAGGAGTCTGAGATGGCAGTGTAGTTACAACAAAGTTGGGATGAGGAGTCTGATGGGGTGTCCCTTGGCTCCAGTCAGGTAGCCGAAAAGTCCTCCGTCTCCAGGAATGGGCCAGCCTCAGTGTCCCTGCTGGGTCTCATCGCTGGCTGCCATTGCCCCTGGGAAGCGTGGCTTCAGCACAAACGCTGTGGCAAATCTAGCAGGACAACAGCTGGGGCTGTCTCCCCACATGCTCATCAAGATAGGAGTTCCAAGCATGCGTTTGCGGGGCTGCCTCTCCAGGCTGGATTTCTGCTGCCGAAGAAATATTCAAGTAAGGCCTCAGATACTGAATCATTCCAAAGTTGAAGAGTAGAGCTAGAATTATTGGAATGAACTATGCTCCTAAAAAGAATTCCTTGAGAGAAAGGGGATCTGTCTTCATGATCACATGAAGGCATCATTGCCCTGATTACCATCGTCACCACCATGATCACCATCATCATCATCACTTCCAACAAGTGTCATCACAAGAGCGAAGTCAGCAAGTATGGCGTGGGGGGAAGGATTCTGCTTAAAGACCTCACACCTGGGCTTTAGCCCTGTGTCTGCCACTGGTTTTCTGTACGACCTCAGGCAGTGCTCCCCGTGAATCTTTATTTCCTTTTTCCATGTAGCAAATAACTACAGTGCATCTTCTCTAAGCCAGGCCGTCCTGGGTGAAGCAAAGCGTAAGCTGAGATTATCATAAGTCTGATTGACTACAATTCTGAAGCCAAAGGATCAATGGCATTGCCTGATGACTGACCACACCCAAGGTTCATGAAAACAGTGGTCATGGTAGCTGCTGAATGGGATGTGACCTTGCCCTGGTTAGAATACCCAAGGGCAATAAAAGAGGTTTTATATTTTATCCAGTTCCTGTAGGGAGCCAAAAAATACATCAATAAACTCAAAGTTCTCAGGAATGAGAAGGATATTCAGTAGAGGACTTGGGGTTTAAACTTTAGCACATATAGCTTAGGCCCAGGGAGGGTAAGCCTCCCCACCCCCCACGGGTAGCACGGCACAGTACGGCTGAGCTGGGCCTGTGATTCTCGGCTGCCAATTCTTCTCTGGAGCTGCTGGAGGAGGATGGTGGCTGGGGTGCGGCCTGTCTGGGATGGGGACAGGAATGTTGCTAGAATACAGCTCAAGGGTGAAATGAAGGCCATAGGCCCTGGGTGATGACAGAGGCAGTTGCCGCAAGCCAGAGTCCCAGCCACATCTGGGCTGCTGATTGCACAACCCAGCTGTCGGCTGGGCCTTCTGACTCCCCAGTGGGATGGGCTGGCTGGGGGGCTGGAAGAGGGTGGGCTGGAGGCCTTGGGAAAATTCAGCACCTGCAGATGGATCTGGTGAGTCCCTTCTCTTTTCAGAGTATTCTCTGGCTAAGGGTGAAAGTGAGTATGGGGCAGGAAGCCAATGGGTCCTTCTCAGTTTTTAGTATTCCCTTGTTTCCGCCAGCCCCTGCTCTCTAGGTCACCCCTATGTTCCTGAAAAGGGAATTTCCATAGTTCCCTTCCCACCCATCCTAGGGACTGGGCAGGGGTGGAGGGTGAACTGAGGGGCAAAGAGGAGGTGGAAATTCCCTTAAAGTTGGCAATAGTGGGGGATGCCATGTGTAGGACTGAAACTGCTAATCTGTGACTTTAAGTCCATTCCAGGAAGGATATGTTTTCTGCTCTACCCCCCTCACCCCCGCCTAGAACCCCTCTGTTCCCTGGAACCTGAAATAGGTCCTGATCTTGCTGGAGTTGTCCATCTTTTTATCAATCTCTGCCCCTTATCTGATCCCTCTTCATGCACATGTTAGAGCTGAGAGCTGGCAAGAGGAAGACAGAGCCCTGAGGTCAAGTGCTGTGTCTCCCTTGGGAAAGGAGTTTCCTCATTCCTGGCCCACAGTCCTGGGGTTCCCTAATGAATAGATATAGAGTACTCAAGTGATGGGGAGAAGGGTACCTTCCTTCTTCATGAACAAGAGGAGCTAAGCTCTATGATGAGTGAGCTGCTCATTTGGGTGTGCCATTTTTTTTCTGAGAACTGGCATAAAAGCCCAGACTAATACTACATTTTCTCAATTTGAAAGCTTTTTGTTTAGTTGTGTTGTTATCTGGTGAAGGGAGCTTTAAGGGGGAAGTAGGTCTTCTTTATCAGTAGGATTTGAGGTTTTCCAAGATGGAGGCAACATTCTAAATATCCAGGTTTCTTTCTGCAGATGTGGCTTGGATAGAGGTGAAAGGGCTGGGGAAGAAAGTAGAGTACTCTCTCTCCTTTCCGTGACCCCATACCTAACTCACTTCCCACTTAAAGAGCACAAGTCGCCAAGGGCTGGAAAGGAACTTAAAAACATGCCCAGGCTATGTTCCAGATATATGCAGGAGCAGGAATCACAGAACACTTCCAAAGAAATCTATCTCAGGACAACTTGGAGGTTGAAAGATTTCTTTTTCATGTGGAATGGGAAAAGATCCCCTTGGAGCTCTGTGGTTTGAGTTCTACCCCTAGGAATGACAGAGAATAAGAAAATGATGTATCTTAGATTTTCTCTTATTTTGATAAAATTTTCATGCATAGGTTTTCTTTTTCTTTTTAAGCATGCTTTCTGGATCCCTGCCCACTGAGGAGTTCTTTTTGTTTGCCAACATTCTTTTTTTTTTTTTTTTTTTTTACACATAAGGTATTATTTGCTTCAGGCCAACTTTCTTTCAAAGTGTTGAGCCCACCACTGACCGCATCAGTGATGATGTTGAGTCCATAGGAACTTACTAAATGATGACATGGCACTTCAATTTCTTCATTCCAAGCAGCACATTTTTTGGTGTATGTCTGTTTATTTATTTCCTACTAAGGTTGTAGTCAATTAAAATTCTTAGGCCCTTTCCACATTATAAAGTAGTCTCCTATATCCTCAGCAATCTGCATTTGGCTGTTTTCTTTTTACTGTCATATAAAATTGTGTATTAAATCTATATTTATAGTATTTTACTTTGTTAGACCACCTTATACTTTCAGCACATTTATTAGTTTTCTGTTGCTTCTATTGCTCCTTCCTTTTCTTCTACCTTCCCTCCCTTATATACATAAATCCAGTTTGTATAAGCACTGCACCAATTTTCAAAGTATGGGAGAGGACAAAGTAGAAATTGTTTCTTCCAGATTGGACCTTTATAGTATACTGGTGAAGAAATATTATTAAATAGTTCTGTCAGTTAGTATTAGATTTGGCAGTGCTTACTAGCAATCCTACTTAAATGCTTTAAACAAAAATCTGTTTACTTTCCCCTATGAGGGAAGTCTAAAGGTAGGCAGCCCAAAGTTGGTAGGTGTGCATTTATATTATTTGGAAGATACATATTCATTTCTGTTTTATGTGACTTAAATTTTCTTTACTCTGTGACAAAGTCTAAAGTTACTCAATCTATAAACTCTTTTTCTAAGTGGTATGAAGACCAAGCACTCCCAAATTTTTTTAACATTATTTTACAGTATTTCATTCCCACTTATGTATTCACAAAATTTAACCATCACAATAATTATTGTTTTATAGATTCGATACTTGTTTAGATTCACCTACATGCTGATAATTTCTTTGCTCATTATCATTTCTCCCACCTCACTGCTAACCTCTAACTACAATTTCTTTCATCTTGAAAATCACCCTTCTGTAGTATAGTCCCTCCACCTTTATGAAAATATTACTTATTTCATTTTCATTTTGACTTCTATGATAACTGAGTGAGGAATTGTAGTTGACGTTGAATGAGTTTCAGGGTTTATTACTTTGAAGATGTTCCACTTGTTAATTGACTTCTTTTGTTGCTGATGAAAGTCTGTTGACTGTTTAAGTGTTGATCCTTTGTGAGTAATTTTTCCCCCTGGCTACTTTAATATCTCCTCATTATCTTTTGGGTTCTGTGATAGTCTAGATATGGATTTGTTTTTACATCTCCCATTTGAAGTGGTTATTTCTTGGATGTGAGTTATATCTTTCATCAAGAACTTAGAAGGTTCTTAGCCATTATCTTCAAATATAGAACTCCTTCATTCTCTGTTCTCCCATTCATAAATTTTGATTAGAAACATGTTGTGTTTTCTCATTCTATCTTTAATATTTATTAAACTCTCATTATATTGCCCACTTGTGTTTCTTTTTGTCCTGCAGTTTTTGAGTACTGCAATTCAAAAATGACTTCCAGTTTACTGATCCTCTCTTCAGCTGTGTTTAATACGCCCATTCTCTGAGTTTTTAATTTTAATGATTGCATTTTTCATTTCTAGAAGTTCTTCTTTTTTTTCAAACTCATCTGATCTTTCTTAGGGAGCATTTTGTTCTTTTCTCATATATTTATTTTTTGTCTTTGATAATTAAAATGTTTATTTTACCTATTTATTTGGTAGTTCTATTATCTGAAATCTTAAGAGTATAATCCAACTACTTGTTTTGCTTACTAACTTGCTCATGGCAGAATTTTTTCCTTCTGAGTTTTATTTTCAGAAGGTCTTTATTTATATAGGCATCTTGTGCAATCTGTGTTGAGTGTTTGTTCTTCAAGTATTTTGTTTGCTTCTGCCAGACATCCTAGCAATATGCCTGGGATGGAAAATTTTTTCATAAAGATCCTGCAAAGAATGAAAACATGAAGCCCAAACTTGCATGAGGGCAGGTAAATGGTTAAAGATTCTCAGAGGTTAATTTTTTTCCACATCTAGATCATAGACAGAAAAAGGAGGTAGTTGAATAGAATACTATTCTATATTTGTACTAAGGATATATCCCAAGATCCTGGCATTATGAGGGATGATAAATTCCAACTCCCTAATGTTCACGGGGCTATGTCTGCTCTCTTATTTCCAGTTGAACATTAAAGCCAAAGCTTCTTAATTTCTGAGTTTTAGAAACCTTTATGTATATGAAACCATCCAAAACATAATCTCTTATCTTGGTGGGAACCCAACTAACCTCTTCACATAATGGAAAAAGAAACAAATAAAGAGAAACAATTGTTTTTGAAGATAATATACGCTTTCTGCCAAACACTGTATATCTACTGAACACTGCATCATCTCATTTAATTCCCAGAGCAAACTTAAAGATGAGAATTATCCTCATTTTTACATATAAGAAAACAAAGCCTTGGAGAAGTTAAGTAATTTTCTCAAAGTTACACAGCTGTAAGTTTCATAGACAGGTCATAATCCTAAGTTTAACAGATATGTATTTTTATGTATATAATAATTAATATAATATTATTAATTATATTAATACAATAATATGGATATAGTATTGCTATTATAATAAACATTAGAATCTCATGTTATTAGTATTAAATATTATTCAGTATATATTAAAATGCTACCTCCTTCCATCTTTAAAAAAATGTCTTCTGATATCTGTGCTTCCCTTCAGTTAATGATCTAATTCTCAACTTAATCACAAACCAGAGGTTTTTGGAAGATTGGTGGATCATGAATCCTATTCAAGAGTCTTTACCATGAGACTTCTCCTCCCACAGTACCTCAAGAACACTTCTGCTTTGGTCTCCAATGCTGCATCTATAGCCCCTTCCACCTTGCCTTTGACAGAATATTTTATTGTTTCTCAACTCCTTGTTAAAGCACTTCCTCCTTTAGCTTATTAAATTCTGCTGATTCTTCATTTCTTTCTCTGCTTTATATCTCTTCCTTTTTCCCATTTCAAAGTATGCATTTCCATTTTTTCTTCATATTCTCCTTGACCTTTCTAATAATCCCCCTCTTTTTTTTTTTTCTGGTAGTGTCACCAATCCCATGGCTTTGACTTCTACCTATAAGCAGGTGTCTCTTGAGTTTCCACCTCCAGCTAAGGCTTCTCACTCCAGCTTAGGACCACATATGCACCTACCAACCAGACATCTCTGCCTGGATGACTCATAGAAAACACAAATTCAATGTACCCAAACCTCTACTCACCATCTTTCTCCTAAAACCTGCTTTGCTCCTATCACAGGCATTATCACATCAGTTTCCATTCATGCCTAGATCTCTTGACTTCCCATAACTTCCTTGGGTTGTATATCACCTAGCAAATTTTATCAATCCATGACTCTTCAGAAATTCTATCCTTCTTGTGGCCTCACTTCCACAGACTTACTTTTGATTTCCCCTATCCTTGAATGCCTCTTCCTTGTTCCTGGCTTTCAGACTTTACCCAGCTTTCAAAATCTATGTAAATTTAACTCTTATAAAACCATTCCTGATCTCTGCCTCCTTTAAACAAACTCCATAGTACATTATAACAGATGCTGTTGGTGCCCTTATCCCCTTGCCTTTTCCATTTTAGTGCATCCTGGTTCAACTGCCAATCAATGGTACTCACACTTAGTTTCCTGCAGGGTTTATCTGGTTATTGGTAACTTTGTTCTCTGTGTAGCAGGCTAGAAGTACAGGAGTATTAACACTCCCTGAAAAGAGTTCTCAACCAACTCCCTAATGTTCTAGGGACATTAGCTCCCCCACTCTTGGGTAAAATAACTGAGTGGGTGTCTTGTGCTGGTCCCCAGAGAATCTTCAGTAGAATTAGATTCTAGTTGCTGGCTTGTTAGGGCCCTCATTGACCACACTTTATTCCCTGTCCCATGTTCCTGCTCCAGTATTGGTGTTTCCTGGAAATACCTTTCAAATAAACCTACTCAGCTCAAATCCTTATTTCAGGGTCTTCTCTGGGAGACTCTAATTAAGAAGCATGTCTTCTGTGTCTCTTCTAGCACACTCAGCTCCTGGAGGGCCAGGCTGGGCTTGATCTCTGTCTACGGCTCCGCTCGAGCCTCTGCCCATCAAGAATGAGGGAATGGTAGTTTCATGAAGAGCCTTTGGAGACTAGGGAGGAGTAAGCTATGCCTGCTCATGATATGTCCTGTCAGAAGGAGAATACAGGACTCTTATCACAGGGTGTGGGGAAGAGATGTTACTACTGAAGCCATATGAAGAGGAAAACACCCAGAAGAGAGAGGCAGGGGGAAGTAGAGTCTTTGGTGGTGTGGAGGCCAGCCTGGGAAAATGCGGATGGATATTCTGAAATGCCGAGCTGAGGCAGGTGGGTGGGTGGAGAAAAAGGGGAAGACTGACTCTAAAAAAAAAAAAAGCAAACAATGAAGCTTGAAGGATATCCCACCACCAGGACATGACATTTCCACCTTCTGTCCCAGGTAGGATGCACTTGACTACTGTGGCCTTACAGGGTTTCTCCAGGCCAGTAGCTCCCAGAGCCCCATGCTCTGGACACCTGCCTGTCCATCAACACCTATTCTTAGTGAATCAAAGCCTCTCCTGGATCCAAGTGCCTATATGACAGGACCCAACCTCCTGAGTGCCCTGACCCTTAGGTCAGGAACTTCCCATATATTTGCTCTACTATTACCCCAGGCTTTACCTCTGACTCGTCCCTGACTCACTCTGGTCCTTTCCTCTCTGTCCCACCAGGACAGGCCTGGGAGCCAGTGAGCCTTGGAACTGTTCTGAGTAGGGAATGTTTCAAGCCTTCATTGCCACCCTCCCCTTTCTGCAGGCTGGGATTGTGCCAAAAGGATACTTCTTCCAATAAATACCCCATACTCATCTGCACGCAACTCAGCTAGAACCACAGAAGTGAGGCCCTGGAGTCGGTTTGGGACATGTCAGAGTTCATCAAGGAGATAGGAACAAGACCAGAAGGCTCCAGAAAGTCATGTCTTAAGGTCAACATTTGGCTGGGGTGCCTTCCTACCTGCCTCAGAAACAAGGACCTGAAGCATCTCTCACTCAGCCTGCCCAGGGAAACAAATCGAAGTTCTGCAGAAAGCTTCAAACTCTTTAATGATAAGCACTGTCAGAGGGAGATGAACAGGGAGCAGCATGGGAAAAAAAGGATTGTCAGGCTTTAAAGAATTGTCCCTGGCAACTCTGTCCCAGAGATTTAAACTAGGTGGGAGGTGCATGGATTCAGGCTAAGCACCAAGAAAGGACATTACTGAAAATCAATTTAATGAAGCTGTGTTGGCCACCCAAACCTCACATCCCTGGGGTCAGAGACAGAGAAGACCCTTCTCCTGATGAAGTCTGGTTTTTCCTTCCATGTTCCTTACCCAGGTTACTCTGGTTCCTTACCTTCCCATCGGCCTCTGCTCTGATTCCATATCTTCATCGGAGCCCTGAATCAGATCCTCCCCAATACTGTGTCCCCTTATCACCCTCAGAAGTGATATGACTCCTTTACTTGCTCACTCCATCCTCCCCTTCTTCCTCCTCTTTACTTTTAAACCAGAGGTCAAGCTTGCTTTCTCTGGCCCTGCCACTAGACAGAACCTCAGGAACTCAGGTCACAGGTCCAGCAGAGAAAGCCAGGGGGGAAGAGGTACCCCTAAATGAAGGGATAGTAGGCCTGAGAGTGAAGAGAGGGGAGGTAGAGGTCAGAAGGGGCTGCAGCAGGGGCGGAGCTGTGGGAGGTGACCCAGCCCAGCTAACTGTCTCCTTCTAGTCCATCTTCTTCCTGGAGCAGTCCTTCAGTAGGAGCAGGGTTTGGAGGCGAGGCCCCAGGGCAAGGAGCTCAGGCCTGAGGCTCCAGGCCCCAGTCCCACAGACCCGAGGTAAAAACCACTTTTCTGACAAAGTTTCTCCCAGTGCTGACTGTGAGGCTGTGGTTACTCAGGGCTCCTGGTGAACCCTGGCAGACATCACAGGAAGTGACTGGTATGGTAATTAGAGTGACTGAGTTCAGATCTAGGGTGGGGTGATTGCCATTGCTCTGTTTCTCATCTCTCCTTAGCCGCAGATGGAACCTCTCACAGCCCCGGCAGGCGGGAGTTTGACCCCAACTCTGCTGTGGGCGGGATCGCCACTGTTTCCCAATATCGGTTTCCTGCCCTTTAGGTACTTAGGGGATTGTACTTCTCCTAGACACTGAGTGGTCATGTGACTTGCTTTGGCCAATCCCATGTGAGTGGGGTTTGGGGGTGCACCCTTTTCCAGTGGAAAGATGAAACCCATGTGCCCATTAGGGCACCTCTTCCTCTTCTAACATGGGGGCTATGGAAGCATCCTGTTGATGTGGAGGTACAACATTAAGACGTTACATGGAAGGAAGACCCTGCCGTAGAGGCACCCAGACTCAAGTACTGCTACTTGAGGGTTATTTGTCACTATATCATGACCTGGCCTGTCTGACTGATACCAAGCTAAGCCTAATGTCCCTTCTGTGTGGGGAATGGGAAGCAGAGAGAGGACATATGAGGGGGCAGGTGGGGGAGAGGGATGGAATACTCTTGGATTTAATTCTCATCAATGAGAAGAAATTAGGAAAGTAAAAGACAGAGGAGCCCTGATGAATGGGGACTGTTCTATAGCCAGAGAGGTTTCCAAAAGCTCCGAGAAAAATATCTGTTCAGTCACTGAATCAGTAAGTCTGTCAGGCCTTCTCCATCTAGTCACCCAGCCGTTAGTTACAGAGTGCCAGGCCTGTTGCTGTGACAGAGACTCCAAGATAAAAATGGAAGGCCGCTGCCCTTGAGAAGCTCCCAGAGAGCAGAGGCCTGGAGGGCCTCAACCCCTAAGAGCTCTACTGCTGGGAGAATCTTAAAGGAGCATGATGACAAAAGGAAAGACAAGGAGCCCCGGTCTTAGATGTGAGCAAGGTGGCAGGATGCAGAAAGTGGAAAGAGGATGGCTGCTCGGGTTGAGAAAACCCAGTTCCATCACAGTCAGGAGTTCCACTGATGGTAACTGAGTGTCAGGCTCTGTCCCCAGCTATTAGGAGGGTGCAGCCACAAGCCAGGCCTGGAGGGAATCAATATGAAACAGTACCGTATGGAACAGTGATGCGACAAGAGTTTTGAAGGAGGGTAGATCTGGAGTGAGGGAATCTGCCTTGGCATGTGGGGAAAGCCTTGGTGTGTGAGAAGAGAATAGGAGTTTGAGGCTCGCCCTTCATGTGTTTATTCTTTGGTTCATTCTCCCTTTTGGGCCCCTGGAAACCTGGGCCTGGGCCTGGGAAGGCTAAAGAAGGGCAGGCATCTCCCCAGTCCAGGGGCAGCAAGAACCATGCACCCCGTTTCTAGGAAGGAGTGAACAGCAGGCTGCAGGGTGAGGTGCGGGCTTTGGAAGGAGAAAAGCCACCCTGTCCGAGTCTGAAGACCAGAATCAGGTCAGAAAGGGGAGTAAAGGCGGCTTGTGGGTTTTCAGGGGGAAGCCTGAGCATGTCCAAAGCCTCAGTGGGCTGATGGCGTACAGGGGGTAGAGAGAATTTTCCCACCACAATGTGCTGGACTGATTTGGACAAAGAAAATTTTGCCAAATGGAATAATCACAGAAACAGACCTAGTTTTGCTAAAAAAAGAAAGATCCGCCTGAGAGGAAGGTCAGCTACTTCTCCAGAATGGGCTTTGGTCAGTACCAGGCACCGCCAACCCTCATTGCTCTGAGATGGGCAGTGAGTGGCATGTCCCGGAGTGTGAGCTCTGGCTTCTGAATGCTGGGGCTGACTGGCTTGAGGGAAGCCTTCAAGACGTGAGCTTTGCTAACTGGGACCACCAGACTGCCTGGCTCATAGCCTAGGAAGGTCTGAGGGCCCCCGGAGCCTTCCGAACCTGCTACAGAAAAGGTTGGCTCCCATAGGCTCTGCTTCTGGAGGCCCCAGAACTCTGTGCCCAGACTTCCCACCTCTCAGGCCAGGACTCCAGGGCTGGCATGGCACTTTTCACATGTGTGTGTGATTTTTTTGGGGTTGCTGTTGGTCTTTTTCTGTCTTTAATTAAATTCCTTTGGAAAAAATCCATCCCCACAGAACCAAGGGATTAAAAGTTTTCAGTTTTGTTTTTTGATGTTTGTTTTCACCCCGTCTGTGCCATGGCTTGGGGCCCTGAGTGACTGATCTTCATGTTGGGGACAGCAGGCACCTGACTGAGATGTGTGTGTGTGTGTGTGTGTGTATGGGGGGTGGTGTTCAGTGAGGTGACAGGGTGAGGCCAGACAGACAGAAAGCCAAGGGAAATGTCTTCCTCCTAAGCCTACATATACCTACTATCAAATGTCCATCCTTGGGGAGCTTCCCAAAGGATTGGGGCCCCCAAAGCCCATGACTGTCAGCCTGACTACCACCAGTGTGGCACCCCTCTCTCTCCCAGGCTGTCCCCTCTCTGCCTGTGTGGCCAAGCCCCAGCCTGGACACTCCATCTTCAAAGGGAGAAGACAAAGCCTGCTTGTTGCTTTGTATTTGTCTTGGGAGCTCCCGTTCCTAGGAGAGCCTCCTGGCCTCCCAGGCCAGGAATAGCACCGAGTCTACACGCCTGCCCCGCCCCACCAGGCCTTCTGAATTGCTTGTTTTTATTAAAATTCTTCTGCACGCGCAATCCCGGACAGTGTGTGGATCTTGGATGAGGTGGTGTGGGGGACCCGGGGAGAGGAAGGCCTCAGGCTTATTCGGCTTGGTGTTTATTTGGCCTGCCTTTCCAGAGTAGTCAAGAATGGAAGTCCATAAAAGTGACCCGAGACTGGTGCCTCGCAGTGTGGCGGGGTGTCACCCGAAGGCCGTGGCAGGCCTCAGCCTGGCTTTGGGCTGCCAGCCCCAGACAGTACAGGAAACGCTCTGGAGAGCTGCGGGGGCAGGAGAAGGACAGGGCCCCTAACGAACGGTGGGGCAGAGCTTGTAAGAACCGCTCCGTCTCGGCTCAGCTCCTACCTGCAGGCTCTCGCAGGGGGCCCGTTGGCTTGGCAGGTCTCCCCGGCCACAAGTTGCAGTCTGGGCTTCCCGGGACAACATCAGCAGCGTGAGCCTGCTGGGCGCGGGGCTGAGCTCCCGGCTTCCCGTTCTGCTCAGGCGTGGCCTGGTGGCAGTGCTCCTCGGGTCTTCATGTCTCACCTTACCGGGCCTGGACACTCTTCAGCACCCCCCCTCTGGTCCTGGAGGCCAGCACTGGCCCCAAACTCCAGAGGAAGACCACTCTGTATGGCTAGAGTTATGCACTGGCTATTCTAGCACTTTTACCTGGAGATTGATTTCCTTCTTGCCCCCTGCTGTCTACTCTGCTGGCCCTCGAAGCCCATCATTCTCCTGGGAGGCCCTCGGTGAGCCTGAGGGACGATGGCAGACTAGGGCACAGGAGCTTCCAACCCCAGAGTGCATTTTCCAATGTCATGGTTGTGAAGACCCAGGTTTGTGCTCCCAACAGTCTGGGCTCCGAGCCCCTGCTGGGGTAATCACCCCCATAAGACCTGTGGGGATGCGGTAGAGGGTGTAGGAGTGGGGGAGCAGTTTTCGAGTCAGGAAATTGCAGAAGTTCCAGCGTCTGCAGCCAAAGGCTCAGTGTGGAAAATTTCAGGCTCCAAGCAGGGTTCCAGAGGAGGGGAAAGGAGCCTGGGGGCCAAGATGCGTGTCCCGGGCTTCCCAGACCTGGGCCTCCCCCAACAGGCAGCAGGGGTGGTGACGGCACAATGCAGGAGTTTGGCAGAAAGCCAGAGGGGCCAGGAGTACCGGCTCAGGCCTTTTGCTGCCCATGAGGGGCTCACACTGGTCAGAGGGAGAAACGTGTAAGAGAGCCTTATTTCCTTGGATGGTGCTAGAGAGGAATACCAGCCCCAGGGTTCAGAGGGAGACTGAGGCAGCTCAATTAAATTTGCTCTAGGCAAGACCAGAGTCTTAGCATGGGGACCATCTGCCCCACTTAAGGGGCAGGCAACTTAGTAGGACATAGGGAGAGGTCAATCATAGGGGAAGGTTTAGCTGGGAGAGAGGTTCTGATGGGAGGGGCGCCTTCCCCTCTCCCCGGATCCATTGCACAGGTTTTCTCTAGGAAAGGCCAAGGCTCAGGGTCGCCAGGACAATGAGGGGTGGGGATGAAATTGGGGGTGGGGTGCCAGGCATGGAGGCCAAGAGAGGCTGCATTCCTGGGCAGGCTGCCCCTCAAGACTTCCTCCTGCCTGGCAAGCCTCTGTGCGGTAACCCCCCCCCCACCCCCCAGCCGCAAGGGCCCCCGCTGAGCTCAGCCGGCTGCGGAGCTCCAAGTGGCAGGGCTCCCACCTGTCAAACACCCTGCTGACCCCGCATCCGGGCCAGGACCGTTTGGGCCTGAGGGGAGCCGCAGGCCGCCACCAGCATCTCTGCTGCCTGCTCAGGCCTCCTCAGGGCTCCTGGAGCAGGGCCGAGAGCGTGCAGCCCGCCGGCTTGTGACTGGGGATTTCACTTGGAGCCGCTACATTTGGAACCCATTATTTAATCATTAATTTCCTCCTCTCGTCGACCCCTTCCACCCTGCCTCAGCTCTGCGTCCCCGCCCCAGATTAGATCTCCACGTGGTGCTTTGCAGTGATCCCTGACAGGGCTTCTGTGCTGGGGATGGGAGGCAGGGAGGGGAGCAAGGAGGCGGCTGCGGCTCCCCCAGGCTGCGCAATCGTAGGGTTGGGAGAGGAGATGGGATAGGCCAGGGCCCAGATTGGCAGTAGCGGAGGGTGCAAAGCTTCCCAATCCTAACCCCAGGAATCAGAGTATGAGCTGTGCCTCCCTGGAGGGTGTCAGAGCAGGGGGGGCCCTCTCCCAAGCTGGCTGGGAGTTATTGAGCCAAGCCATCGCTGGTGCTTTTGGAGACCAGGGGCTTCCCAAACCCCTGTACATCTCTATGGAAGGATGAAACAGAGCTCCCTGTCCCTTTCTCCCCTGGAGGTTCATGGAGGAGAGGAGCTATGTGAGGAAGTAAGACTGTGCTTGGTAAACTGAGTCCGTGCTCACCACTGTTCTGAGGATCAACCTCTACCCTTGGCTCCAGGCCCAGCCAGGTAGCAGGCACATCCCCCTTCCCTGGGGAGCTCCCAGTCTATGAAGAATAGACTCACTGAGAGGGATTAGACCTCAGCCCTACATACCAAGCACTGGCCCGGTTCCAGGGGAGGCCAATGAGCTGAATGGGCCTCTGTTGGGCTTTGTAGGATGTAAGGCAGGTGAGACTAAGGGGACCCAGCTTCCCTCCGCTCTCTGCACAGGCTCAGAGATCCGAGGGATGGTCATGAACTGAGCGTGGGGAGAGGCAGCCTCACCTTCCCTGGGTACCTGGGGAGGGAGAGGGGGCACTGACATCAGGAAAAGAGGGAAGGAGCAGGTTTCTAGTGCGGCTGCTCTGTACTTGGCCGACATGGCAGGCTCTCCCCTGCGCCGGCACTGTCAGCAACATTAGCAACACAACCAACCCTGACATCGTGTTTTTCTGGACAGACAAGGCTCTCGGCACTTTATGTGTGGAACCTCATTGCAATCCTCCCAGCAGACCTAAGACAGAGGCTCTACTCGGAGGCTGACCTTCGAGATGGGGACATGGAGGCTCAGAGGTATGGAGTGACCTGATCTAAGTGAGAAGAGGCAGGACCAGATCTGAAGTGCATGCTCTTTCCCATAGCTGGAAGGTGTCTAGCTATGGCCTCATGGTTAGCTGTGCTAGGGTCTGAGCACAGCCCACTTCTACCCTCCCATGCCCCCCAGCCCCAGAGAAGCTGGCCGACCCTGGGATGCCCTGGCTCATCTCAGCAGGAGATGGAGAAAGGGACTGGATGCTCCTCTCCCTCACAGCAAAATACCCTCCTTCATACCCTTATTCTGAGACACCTACCTTCTTCTGAGGTCTGGTTCAGTGCTAAACCCTCCCTGACATTCCCACCTCTTCTCCAAAGTCTTAACAACTCCTAAAGTCTGAGACCCCCCCTTTGTCTTGTGCTGTTCTCCAAGAGTTTTCTGGGGGTGAGAATTTTCCCTCCCCAGCCTCTGAAGGCAGAAAGGACCTCAGCCTCCTGTTGAATATCCCTGGACCCCTGCGACGGGCTGCTCAGGCTCTAGCTCTGGGCCCCACTGCCTTCCCACTGAGGTCCTTCCCCCCAGAGGACATGAACAGGGGTAGAAAGCTAGCAATCAGGCAGGCAGGCTCCCCTTCCTCCTTTCCTTCACCCATGCACTGACCACACTAGCTGCTGGTTGCTGGCTGACCTTAGTTCTGTTTAGTTTGGTTTTGCTTGTTGGTTTGGTTTAGTTGTTGTTTTTTGTTTTGTTTGGTTTTGTTTGGTTTTGTTTGGTTTGGTTTTTGTCCTTAGCCTCTGAACCTTTCTACAGTGCTTGGAGAAATCCCTAACTGAACTAGTCCTAGAGAAGGCAGATCCCACCTCTCACTATAGACGTAGAAACCAGATACTTCCTATGCAGGTGGGACGTGGACATCTGACCCAGCCTGGGGCGGTTGCAGGCACCCTAGCTGAACTTTAAATCCATGACAAGGAAGAATTATTTTGGTGGTGGCTGCAGCTGCAGCAGGGCCAAAAGGCGTTAGGACCCCATGCTGGGGGCGGGGTGTTCTGGCTTTTCAGCCTTCCCTGTGCCCACATGTCTTCTGAGTGTATCTTTCCATCCTTGGGATAATTCTGGGATACTGAATAGTTTTCTCTGCTTAAACCAGCCAGAATAAGTTTCTGTTTCTTGCAACTGATGATCTGGATTCTCAGAGCCTCTCTTTGCTGCCCTTCTATGCCTACCTTGGAGTCTACGTGGTCTGCAGTCAGACACCAAGCTGACATTCCACCCAGTGCTGGTTTCCCAAGTCAGACACCTGTTCCTTCCTAGAAACTCTAGGAAAAAGGCAAGGACACATCATGTAATGAGTGAAAAGAGCCTTTGGCCGAGCCAGAACCAGGGTTGAGATCCTGCCCTTTCCTTTCAGAGGTGATATATGACTTAAGCTCTTTGACCAATAGGTTTTGTAAATGTGCAAAGTAAGTTTAATAAGATCTGTTTCATATCAGCTGTTGCAAAGTGAAATGAGAAGATTAATGGACACAAAGTACCTGAGATGATGTCTGAAACAAGAGGCACCCAATATTCATTTATTTAGCATTTTCTTTTTTTAATATTTTATTTCATTTTTTCAGTGTTCCAAGATTCATTGTTTATGCACCACACCCAGTGCTCCCTGCAATATGTGCCCTCAATACCCACCACCAGCCTCACCCATCCCCTACCTCCTCTCTTCTAAAACCCTCGGTTTGTTTCTCAGAGTCCAAAGTCTCTCATGCTTTGTCTCCCTCTCTGATTTACCCCAGTTCACATTTCCTTTCCTTCTCCTAATGTCCTCCATGTTACTCCTTATGCTCCACAAGTAAGTGAAACCATATGATAATTGACTTTCTCTGCTTGACTTACTTCATTCAGCATAATCTCCTCCAGTCCTGTCCATGTTGATACAAAAGTAGGATATTCATCCTTTTGGAAGGAAGCATAATATTCCATTGTATATATGGACCATGTCTTTTTTATCCATTCGTCTGTTGAAGGGTATCTTGGCTCTTTCTGCAGTTTGGTGATTGTGGCCATTGCTGCAATGAACATTGGTGTACATATGGCCTTTCTTTTCACTACATCTGTATCTTTGGGGTAAATACCTAGTGGTGCAATTGCAGGGTCATAGGGTCGCTCTATTTTTAATTTTTTAAAGGAATCTCCACACTATTTTCCAAAGGAACTGCACCAACTTGCATTGCCACCAACAGTGTAAGAGATTCCCCTTTCTCTGCAGCCTCTCCAACACTTGTTGTTTCCTGTCTTGCTAATTTTGGCCATTCTGACTGCTGTGAGATGTCATGATCATATCAAAAAATGGATCACAAGTATTTTCTGATTATTGGTTCCAATTCTTCACTCCTGTTTATGTCTTTGCCATGTGAATTTGTGGTTCCTCATCAGAGGTAGAGTATACTCAGCCACCTCTTGACTGTGTGGGCTCCTCTATGTGACTTGCTTGGGCTGATGGGATGTTTGCAGATGTGATGCAAACAGAGACTTGACATGTGCTTGCCCAGTTGATCTTGCCCCCTTGTCATCCTCCTGTCGTTGGAAAAACATGCTCTGGGCAGGTGCTAGACCTAGGAGGATGAAAGACACATGGAGCTGACCCATCCTGCAGCATGAAGATCAGACCGACTGGTTGTCAGATGCAATAGTAAGAATAAATGATTACTGACTTTAGGGATGATTTGTTATGCAGCGCTGTTGAGGCTGTTGCTAATGGACACACTCATTACCAAGAAGTCCAAAGACAGACAGTCCGGGGATGGCAGAATCTGGCCTCTACTATGCTGTTAGAGACCCATGCTTTTTCTACCATTCTGCTTTGCTATCCTAGGTGGAAGCTGATTCCTCATTGCTGCAAGCTGCTTCCTGTATCTCTGAACATCATGTCCATGTTCCAGGCCAGAGAAAGATGGAAGGTGAGGGATGAAGGGTGAAGGATGAAAGCTGAAAAGGAATGTGTCAGTTGAATCTGCCTCTTTAACAAACTTTCCCAGAAGTCCTACCCACTATATATCTTATGTATTATATTCTATTACATTATATACTATTATCCCACTTTTATTTTATTATCCAGAACACTGTATTAATGCCATCCTAGCCTCAAGCATTTCTAGGAAGCTGAGTAGTTTTAATGAATTGCATTGCTTCCCTGAATAGATTTGAGCTTCTTTAGGAAGGGGGGAGGACAGTATCTGCTTCAGATTTATTGAGAACCTACAACGTGCCAGGGGAGTGTGCAAGAGCTGGAGATACACCTGGCCCAGGACTCCTGGCCTAGTGTGGAAAAGAGTTGAATATAACAGGGATGTGCATTCTTCTCTACTGTCCTGTACTCAGGAGTATCTCGAGTGGGCTCTGTTCTGTCACGTGTGAAATGGGTGTGGGGAGT
The DNA here is from genome assembly GCA_004023965.1 of Spilogale gracilis. Taxonomy (NCBI): domain Eukaryota; kingdom Metazoa; phylum Chordata; class Mammalia; order Carnivora; family Mephitidae; genus Spilogale; species Spilogale gracilis. The sequence goes on from PITA01005877.1 coordinate 53,376, forward strand.
TCTCCTTTCTCTAGCATCCCAAACCCCTCTTCCTCTTCAGAGCTTCACATCCCTGGGATATTGCAAAGTTGCTGGGGCTCCCCCCTGGATGAGTTAGATAGATGGGGATTGAGTGGACATGAAGCATAGAGAAAAGCTTCCTTACCTCTGGATAGTCAATGAGCAACATTCTGGCTGCTGCCCATCACAAGTGCTATTGAGCTATTAGGGAGGACACCCTAGGGGGGACCCATTCAAGTGGAGATCAGGGAATTTGGGATTGTACTAACTTGGCTTCTGCATGGCTGCCTGCTATAGGTAATGAAATATACCTACCAAAGAGAGACCAGGCATTTCCAAATGCTGATCTGAGCCTTGTTTGTCTGGGTGCAGTGCCTTCCTTCCTGTCCGGGCCCACTCCTCTCTTCACATCTCCCTTTCTCTCCCTTTGTCCTAATCAGGGGCATCCTATCTAGACCAATCATTTATTCCATCCTCTCAGGGTCTATGCTTGGAATATCCAAAGTCTATTCTTTCCTTTCTACTCAAACAGCCTTTCCTGGAAGCATGCATGCTTTACAACCTAAATTGAGTGGGAGAAAGCCATGGAATGAAAATAAATACTGAAATGAAAAAGCACAAAAGTACAAGTGCTAAAATCCTATCATCTGCATAATGGTCAGGCTAGTTCACGATAACCTGGAAAAAAAAAAAAAAAAAAGACTGGGGAAGCCTAACCCAGCTAGAGTGCCTAACCTGGCTTGAGGGAAGGGAGGGAAGGCAGACTCTGAAATACTCATTTGTTCATCATGTTTATTGGCACCTGCTTGGTACCAGGCGCTGTCCTTGGTGCTGGGACAAGAGGCCTTAACCAGGTGCATGGCAGAGGGTATTGTCCTGGCAGAGGGGGCAGCCAGTGTGGGCACCGGGAGAGTCAGAACAGTCATGGAATTATGAATGGTATGAAGTGGGTACAAGAACGGGGGCAAGGCAGGGGTGTCAGGGTATGGTGCTGGAGTGACAGGAGGATATCTGGTCAGGTAGGACCTTTGGGGACATACTTGGGAATTTGACCTCTATAATGAAAGTTGAGGAAAAACATTGATGTATTTTAAGACAAGACAGGATTCGCTATCTGAGGAAAGGTGGACAATTTGGCTGTGATCTGGAGCACGGTTCTAAGGGAGCTTAGCGTGCATACAGCAGGGCTTGCACCCCAGGCGGAAGCAGCAGGCACGGAGAGGAAGGGACAGCGTGAGAAACAACCGAAGCAAAGAAACTAAGGAGGTGTGTTTTCTCCTCTCTGGGAAAAGTCCATAAGGCAGAGTTGCTGCTACCTCCTGTTAGACTTCCCCATGGTAGTCACTGCTACCACCACGGTTTCCTTCTCAAGACCAGGCCTGGTGTTCCTCAGGGAACACTCTTCCAGGATGGGGAGGTGGGAGTGGGAGGGTGGGAGAAAGGAGCTGTGGGCCAAAGTGAGCTCTAGGCTACAATGAGCAGGGACACAAGATGGGAGCAGGTGCAAGCACTGAGTGACCGACCGACCCTCTTGCCTGCCACCCAAACTGGAGACCTCCTGCTGCCTGTGGGCCCCTCAAGAATCCTTGGACATCTCCAGCCAGGAAGGATCATTCATGCTTTAGCTGCTCGTGTTCTGACTCTAACTCCTGACAATCGTCCCCCAGCAACCCAATGTGGGGAGACCCACCCCTGACTTCCCTTCATCCTCTGCTCAGAGGCCAGACAGAGCACCCCCTTTCTTGGCCCCCTGGTCCAGGGCCTCCTGCAGATCCTGCCCACAGCCTCCATCTGGCCTTCAAGGCACCGCTTCATTTTCTTTGGCTGTGGCTTTTTCCTCTTTCCACATACCTGGTTGGCTTCCAGGATCAGCCGAGGCTCAGACTTGGCTATATGGAAATAGAGATAGACACAGTTCCTCCATTATTTAATTTAGTGAAAAAGAAAGAAAGAAAGAATAATTCTTGGCTAGAGTGGTACCTCTCAAGCCAGGAGACCCCACAGAAGACCCTGGTAGCTTGGACAGGAAGTAGCCAGCAAGGATCTCCCAAGCTCAAATGGCCTTCTCACCCCACCTCAGGTCCTCTCTTCTGGCAGGCTTCAGGCCTCCCGGCTGCCCTCTGCCTCTTACCTCCCTTGTTCCCAACCCCCCAGGGAAGCAGCCCCTGCCAAGCCCTGGCAGTGACACATTGCTCAGTCCCCGTCTGGGGCCCTCCCAGCTACGGCGACCTCTGGATGCCTCCCCAGGCCCACCACACACTATGGACTGTTCCAGCCGAAATTCCCTTGCTCTGTGGAAAGAGGAAATGAGAGCAGGGGTGGGGGCAAGGGATAGCAGAAAAAAATAAAATGAGGTGGAACCAAGTCCTGGAAGGAGAGAGAACTGAAGGAAGAAAAAGGCAAGAACTGACTTGCTTGTTTGGGGCTACTTTGGGGCCATGGCAGTGGGTCTTGTCAAGTTGTCTTCAAAGGGAGCCCGGTCCACACTCTCTGATGACAATGTTTGGAGATGGATTTTGTCTTGGCCTGGCCTTGGTAAGCCTTCTTTCCTGTCTCTTCTTAAGCATTACCATCTTCCAGAGTGACCCAAAGTAGCAAGGGGCATTGGAGAGCCCTAAAGAAGCAGGGAGTGTCTGGGCTGGCAGGCCCCATAGCACGAGCTCTGTAACAGCAGCCTCCCAATGTGCAATGTCCCAGTGGGCCCAGCATCCCCCTTCCTGGCTTCCCTTTCTCATTTTCTGGTTGCTGACTCCCAGCACCCCCGTCCAGGGCCTTTCCCACTCCACTGCCTTCTCCCTGCCCTGAAAAAGGCATCCCATCCTCTAGATTTAACAGCATTCTGTCATTTCACACCTTTATCCACCCACTAACTGCTTTCCAAAATGCATCATGATGATCATGTAACTATTATATTGTTTCTACAAAGCTCTTTGGGAATGGGTTCTTAACACCTATCTCTGTCCCCGGGTTGGGGGGCGGGGGAGGGTCCTGGGTATAACTACATCTGGGAACAAAGCGGAGTGCCCTACCTTTTACCTGGGTCAAGGAAGAGCCACTGGAGAATGACCCAACTCCTGGCTGAGGGGCCTAGGGGACATCAATCTCTCACCAGTCTTGCCAGTGGTAGAGACAGTACTAAGTACTTGCTTAATGAATTAAGTAAATTTATAAAGTCAGCGCATTAAATTAACCCACACTAAGGTATATTCTCCCCAAACAAGGTCCTCCCATGTATGATAAAAATGTTCATTAAACTAAGAGCTCTCTCAAGCTGAGACCTTGATGGAATGATAGGAATCTTCTAAAACTAGGTTGTGGTGGTAATAGCCCAACTCTACGAGTTGGCTGAAATCATTGACAACATTGCATTACAAGTGAATATAATGGTGTGTAAATTAGACCTCAAGGAAGCTATAAAGAAACCAAAAAAATAATGCTCCTTGATCTGTGTCCTCCATGGAGTAATTTCTGCCAGTGCTGTGGGGACATGGGGAGCAAATGTGGAGGTACTGGTGAGTACCTCATCACAGTCCTGATGAGAGTCTGGTATCCCCTGAGTCCCTCAGCTAAGGGTTAGGTCACTGCAGGCAAGAGGTAGGATGCTGTTCTGTTCCTAATTCAACTGTACCAGGGGACGCCATACTTGGAAATCACTGGGATTATGACCCTGTGCTTTGATCTCTATTTGATTCTGAATGATTAGAAACAGAGGGTATGTGTGTGAATATGTAAGTGTGCACATTTGCATGTGAGCATGAGTGTGTGTAAGGGCATATGCCTGTGTATGCACACGAGCGAGTGTGTGAATACCTGGGGGTATGTGTTCCTGTCTGTGATCTGCACCCTGAGCCTCCATCAGTGACTCTTCACCCTGGGGTGATAGTGGATGAAACAGCTAGTGCACTGGCCAGCAAGGAGGGGTGCAGTCTGGAGCCAGCTTGGGAGAAGAGAACCACCTGAGGTCCTCTCCCTGTGCCACACACCTTGCCATCTGCATACACACATGCACACATGCACACACGCACACTCTCACTATTCTGGAGACTGAGATTACAGTCAACAAAATGGCCACCGCCATTTCCAGACTGGAGACACTAAGGAGTGGAGTGGATCCTGAGTTCTCCAATTGACTCTCTTGCTGTCATCACACCAACATGAGGAGGACAAAGTAGAGGGAATAACAAATATGTGGTCCTCAAATCTTTCAACTTTGATTCAGGATATACTTCTCGTCCAGCATGGGGTAGAAGAAAAGGGGTGGGCACACCGTCTTGAGTGGATCTTAGCCATAAACTCTTGCTCCCACTCCTCATTCCATTAAATCATAAATCATGAGATCCAGACCCCCTTTCAGCCATCCTTCTATCCACCCACTCGTTTGCTCAGTGAATGTTTACCCGGCACTTACTAGATGCCAGGCACTTGGCCAGGCCCTGGGAAGGCAGTGGCAAGGAGCCCAGCCTGCTGCCCTGAGGGGGTTCACGGTCCACTGGAGAAGACAGAGAAACTACTAGGTTTGTACAGTCACAGAGGCAGAGTGTGCGTGGGTGTACATGGGCGAGTGTGTGCCATAAGAGGGGGGTAGGGTATAGGGATTTATGGAACAGGGTCACCCCGTTGAGCATCAGAGAAGGGAGGCTAATCAAGAGAAGATTCCAACAGGAGGTGATAACAGGTGAATAGGAACTGACCCCCAGACAAGGGGAAAGTGTGTAGCAGGTACAGGGAACATCTTCTGTAAATGCTGCCAGTGAAGCGAAACTTGACTTGCACTGGGGCTGCAGGCGGGATAGGAGAACGGTTGGCCTCTATATGTTCCTCAACATGCTGGAGCAAGAGGACAGGCTTTGGACTCAGCACTGAGGTCATAATGCACCCAGGTATCCCAGCCTCACCGCCGTCCCAGCCAGACTCCCTGCTATGTGTGCAAGGCTGGAACGCTTAGGAGGAAGACATGGAAGGGCAGGGATGAGGGAGGATTATGAAAGCTGGTAGAAAGCTGCCCTGACCCTGGGCTGTCCATGCACTGGTGGTTGAAAACTGTTGAGTTAGAGGATCTCCAACATGCCATAAAGCTCATGTTCAAGCTTTCCTGGTCTGCAAGCTGCAATGCTAGGCCCTTTTCTCCCAAATATCGGAGAGCTCTGGATGAAACCATGCCAAAGAGTGTGGGAGAATACAGGCCAGATACCTCTTCAGGGGCCCCAGATGATGGCATCATAGTCTCTGTCCTCAAGGCACCACTACCTGATGGGGAAGGCTGGGGCTTCTCTTGCTCCCTCAAAAGCAGCCAAGAAGATATAAAGGACAAGGGAGGCCCTCTGATGTATGAGGTCCTGGCCAAATGGTGGCCCTGAGGAACTGGGCTCAGGGTCAGAAACACCCACACATCCCTACTCTCAGCCAGTATGGTCACAGATGTTTGGAATCTTCTAATCCCACCGAATATGTCACCAAAAATTTCATTTTTTGAGTGTGCCTTGATTCACTCACAACATCTACAGCACTATGTGATGTGAAGGGTGGTGACAATTCTTGGAAGAACAGAACATAGGGATGTGAGACAACCCACCCCACACAGGTGTCTTTGAGCAGTGGAGCAAGAAGTAAGCAGAGATCCCATAGTGACGAACGCATGGCTGAACCCCGAAACAAGAGAATCCAAATGTCTGACCTTCCCAGCAAGATGAAAGTGGGCAACCTCACCTCAATACTGCATTAATCTCTGGTCCCAAGCTTGGCCCATGTCCCTCGTTCAGCTGGGGTACCATCCCTGCTGCAGACAAATGTACCCTTCCAAGGCCAGCTTTTGTTCTGCTGTCTGCAACCCTCTGAGGCCCCACATGTCTCTTGCCACCGTATGTCTCTTACTAAGTTTCTTGGAAGCTGTGCCAGCTCCTCTCTAAGAGCTTTCAAGGAGCAGATGATCTCTTGCTGTATGTATCCATGATGTCCACCTGTGCAGGTCCAGTACTAGTACATACCAGTGGTGCCCAATGAATGTCTGGGTGGAGGCTTTCATTCTCCAGCCCATGCAATTCAAGTTCCCCTCCAGGCAGACCAATTGTTGCATTTTCCGGGTTGCCAGCCTTACCTTCCCAGCTAGAATGGAAGCAAACTAAGGGTGATGTGGCCTCCTCTTTTGCTTCTTTGAGTCCTGGAAGGGTTGAGCTGGCGCAGTCTCTCAGGAACCCCTGATGGCTCCCCAGCTTTACTTGGAGAAAACTAGGACTGGGTGCAGGGGAGTGGTGTGGAGAGAGATGTGCTTTTGTGTGTAGTGTTATGCTTGGTCTTAAAAAGGAGGTATGTAGGACATGGAGGGAGGGGGGTAGAGGGATGGGAGAGCCTGGTGGTGGGTACTGGGGACACCTAAAGTGTGGAGCACTGGGTGTGGGGAATGGGGAATGAATCTTGGAACACTGGAAAAAAAATTTAGGTAACAATAAAAAAAAAGGAGGTATGTCTTGTTTGTAGGACATGAGTGTCATAAACATATTAATCCTGTTTTATTAACTATATCATCCAGATGTTCTATACTCTTGCTTTTGTAGTTATTTTCTTAATTAAAGGGTGACATAAGCATGTTAAATCTCCCATAATGCCACGCTCCTTTGATTTTCTCCTTACATATTTAAACTTCAGCAATGTGTTAATAGGTGCTAAAGGTTTATGAGTACTGAGGCACACATATCCTCTAGCATTTCTCAAGTGACCCTTTGCCTGGGCACATTGTTTTTTGGTATTCTTGTGCCTCCTGCTATCTTTTTCTTTGTCCTCTTTTGTCAGGCCTCCTTTTACTTCTGAGTCTCTGTGCCACTTTAGTATAGGTGTGTCTTTTGTGATTGGCATATAATGATATTTATTATCATATTTTTGTCATCATAGGTCATATTTCATTCATGTTCTTCACAGATCCATGTGGGGCTCTTATAGCTTCTGTTGGCTTTATGCACTACATTGCCTTACTTTTCACCCCAGTTGATGTCAAGTTCATGTGGAAAGAGAATAGAAGCCGTCTGGGGATGACAGCTCATATCTGGGACACACTCTGCAGGTTTTGCCCAGGATTTTTATCCTTCGGGGCAGTACCCAGATGTGGCACAAATTACGTTGTCATCTGAGAGTGTGTCCTCAATATCAAAGGCAAACTCTTGGTGCCTGGATGAGGGACTAGCCCGTGTGAGCTGCCAGGGTCCCTAGAATCCATGTCAAAGTTGGAGGGAAGCCGGAAAGCTCTCTGAACTTGATTTACAACCTGTGGGGGCAGCTCGTTCGATACTGGATGCCTCAGACAGAGAACAGAGGTCATGCAGGGTTATGTCAACTCACTAAAGTAAGTCTAACAGAGTCCCTGGTGAAAACAGCAGGTTGATAGATAAACAATTTCTTTAAAAATTAGAGTCTTTCCTGGAAGGGGAAGGGAGATTCCTGCCAGACTCCTTTTCACTTCCATGACCCCGAATCACCTGCTGACAAGTTTCCCTGACCCTGGAGCTGTTTTGGAAGGTGTATGCTCCCAGAACTCTAGGGTCCCACTGTGACTTTCATGGACCCTAGGTCTCTTTGCCTTTGTGGGCCTCCTCTTCCTCCATAAAATACACACACACACACACACACACACACACACACACGTAAAATTACATTTTATAACTGTGCCAGTGTAAAGAGGTATTCTGTTATTCTAGGTCCTTATTATTATGTTCTTTTCTTGTTATGTTTTTAAAAGTAGATAAAATGGAAACATTATCATGTATCCCTAAAATGATCATGAGCCCTCATACCTAATAAATGGGATAAATGGGCCCTGCAGAGAAACCAGAACCATGTGCAGCGAGTGGCTAACCCAGAGGGATGAGGGCAAGGACCTCAGGCGGTGCTCAGAGCTTCAGGGGGCTTGTTTCAGAGCCAGAGAGCTTACACTGAGAGGAAGTTTGACAGGTCAGTCAGACAGTAGGAGCATAAGTGACTTCAAAGCCACCAACGTCTCTCCATCTGCGATAGGCACAAGGCCTGCCAGCCCTTGAATGGGCATGTGGTGGTGTGGGAAGGTGCTGGAATGCTCTGGCCACAACCAACAAGCAGGAGGAAAGGCCCTCCATGCCTGTGCTGGGACAGGAGAGGTTTTGTTTGGAGCCATGGGCAGGGGCTAAGGGGGAAACACTCCATAATTCGACCCCCTCCCCGCCCGGAACAAGCTGCTGCCAGAGAGAGTCCAGGGAAGCCTGGATTCTGGTCTGCATCAGAGGAGACCCTATTCTCTGAGTAAGGGGTAATGACGGTTCTTTTAAATCAGTCTCTCAGCCTCTGCCTGGCTGGGTAATCCTGGGAGAGGGCACCATCCTGTGCACTATGGGCTATTAAAGCAGCACCCCTGGGGTGTCTGGGTGGCTCAGTGGTTAAGCATCTGCCCTCGGCTCAGGTCATGATCCCAGAGTTCTAGGATCGAGTCCCACATTGGCTCCCTGCTTCACGGAAGCCTGCTTCTCCCTCTCTCACTCCCCCTGCTTGTGTTCCTTCTCTAGCTGTGTTTCTCTCGTCAAATAAATAAAATCTAAAATAAATAAATAAATAAATAAATAAAGCAATACCCCCAGCCTCAGCCTCCCTAGAGACCAGTAGCGACTCCCCTCCCCAGGTCATGACAATCAAAAGTGCTTCCAGACTTTGCTAAATTTTCCTGCCAGCATACTTATCTGCGGTTGAAAACCACTATAGATAGACAATAAGGAGTACATTTTAGGACACAAAGGAGCCAAGATGGGTCATGGCTTACCCCAAATGTTCCTTGGTATTAAGGAGGGCACCTATTGCATGGAGCACTGGGTGTGGTGCATAAACAATGAATCTTGGAACACTGAAAAAATAAAATAAAATAAATTATTAAAAACACAAACAAAACAAAACAAAAAACCACTTAGATATTACCCTGGCCACCTGCTGGCAAGTCTTCCTCCCCTCCTTCTTCCCTCCCTTCCTTTCCCACTTTCAAATAGGGTCTAAGCAGATCTTTCAGACCCGCAGTGTCTGTGGGACCAGATGGATACAGACGATTTTGCACGCAACTAACAATTTGCTTCAAGGCAGGGAGGTGCTCTGAACTCTTTATAATTCATTTCTCTTGGGGCTAAATTATTGGCCAATGTGAGCATCAGTCATGACTCTACTATCTCATTTGAGGATGATGGGGGGTCTCCCTGTGTAGTAGCAACCTCTAACCAATGGACGTGATTTGGAGAAGAGTTATTTCTCCTGAGAATTTTGTCAGTCATATAAACGCGTGCTTGTTACAACTCATGAAGTTCACCTTTAGGGAAAGGCGCACAAAATTTCTAGTGCCACTGATCTCTCTATAAGAGAAAGCTATTACATTTTGTTAATCCTATTTATTCTGTGAAATTAGTTAATTCTACGAAAAGAATTATGGGGCTTTGGATGCGCCAAGGGACATGAACACTACAAGCTCATGAGAACAATGGTGCCCTCAGATTCTTGTATTCAGTATCATTAATTCAGAGAGAGAAAGAGGGGGTGGCGGACAGACCCACCATAAAGAGGGTTGCTGTTGGCATGGAGCAGACCTGGAGAGCCTGGAGGTGTGAGTCACAGGCTTCCAAAGGAAGCCAGGACCTTCTGGAGGCTGTGCTCATTCGTTTGTCTCCTGTTAGGGTGTCTAGTCGCAAACAGGACAGAGTGACCAACTCTCAGTTCACCCCCTGCCAGTCCATGGGCCCAGGTTGACTTAGGAAAAGACAAAGGATTTTTGAACAGTTCTAAGAGCTTCAGGTCCTTTGTTCCTTTCTGTCAGGACATCTTATGGCGAGCTTATGACACAGCCTAAGACAAATTTCCTTCCCTTATGCAGAGAAATCTACCATTTTACACCAGAAATGAAGTTTGGAAATAAGGAATGGATCTGTGTTGATGAACTGGGCCAATGAGGCAAGAAAGTAGCCCAGGAGCACACAGCATGTGGCCTGTTCCAATGGGATCTCACTCTAGGTAGGTGGAGGCAGACTGTGATGGAAGGGGTAGAGGCAGGCAGCACAGTTGAGGTGAAACCAGAGTGTGGGCAGGTTCTGAACTGCACAAACTCCCCATAACTATTATCACTGAATCATAGCCACAAAAGGTGTCTATTTATTACCACAAATTTTTAATTTTGTATTACATTATTTGATTTTTTTCAGTATTACCACAGTTTTTAAGAGAGGAAAAGAAAGGATCTTGGGAAAGTGGAAGCCATTTTCTAATGTGCCCAAAGATGTCATGGGGCAGCAAAAGGGCACCCAGTTAATGGTATTTCTTTTCATAGGTGAAAGTTCCAATGCTTTTGATATAGATGGATTTGGGGGGAGTCTTTCATTTTGTCTACCTATGTGAACATCACTTACATCAAAGTAGTACATTAATGGGCTAGGGAATTCCTCATGGTCAAATAAGTACATATCTAGAGGAGAAGCTACACATAGAAAGGCCACTTAGGTGCTGGTGTCTCCTCTCCAATTTTGGATAGGAGCAGTCATTTTTCTTTAAACTCTATTAACCACAAAGTCTGTATTTAGCAGTGCTCACTATCATTCCATGCTCTGCCCTAGCCATTCTTGAGTTCTTCACTGGCTGGATTATGTCTTCAAAGTGGATTACATTGCACATGTATTTGAAATAAACACATAACATATAGATGTTATAAACATATCTATTTCTTCTAAGAAGAGTATGTAGGTGCAACACTCTGAGCCCTTTCCTATCTCACATGGCCTTCCCACATAGATGGGCTCTTGGGTCGATTTGTGTTTTTAGTCCTGGACTTTCTCAAAGCTCCTTTGTAAGACCTTATTCCCATGCCTTCTTTTTATAAGTAACTTATGTTCTTTTTCATCATGATGCTCCTCATCTTCGAATTTTGGATATTTCACTAGGGATATAGCCAATGTGTTGATTCCTTTTCAGGTCTTTGCTCAACTCAGAAACTTTCAATTCTGTTGCTATGTCTGTAGATGAATCTATACTGAACCCTCATTACCACCCAAAGTCCAAGATTTACGTTTGGGTTCACTCTTGGTGGTATACATTTTAGGGGTTTTGACAAACATGTAATGACGGTATCCATTGTTATAGTAAGATTCTACTACATATCACAGGACAGTCTCCCTGCCCTCAAAATCTTTTGTGTTCTGCCTCTACCTTCCTCTCATAGTTTTGCCTTTTCTAGAATGTCATATGATCAGAATCATACAGTGTGTAGGGTATTCAGATTGGCTTCTTTTACTTACTGCCCTGCATTTGAGTTTCCTCCATGTCTTTTATGACTTGATGGCTCATTTCTTCATAGCACTGAATTGGTTTCCCTCTAGATGTACCACAGCTTGTTTATCTTGTTTTCATCTACTGAAGGACATCTTGGTTGTTTCCAAGTTTTGGCAGTCATTCACAGATTTTTTTGTGGACATATGTTTTCAACTCATTTGGGTAAATACCAAGGAGTATAATTTCTGGGTCACAGGATAAGAGTATGTTTAGTTTTGTAAGAAACTCCTAAGCTGTTTTCCAGAGTTGCTGCCCCATTTTACATTCCCACTGGCAACAAATCAGAGTTCCTGTTGCTCCCCATCCCCGTTAGCATTTGGTGTCTTCAGTGTTCTGGAATTTGGCCTTTCTAATAAGTGTGTAGTTGTTTTAATTTGCATTTCCCTGATGACATATAATGTGGAGCATTTTTTTCATCTGCTTATTTGCCACCTGTATATCTTCTTTGGTGGGGTGTCTGCTCAGGTCTTTTGCCCATTTCTTGATCAAGTTGCTCATTTTTTAAATTTTAAGATTTCTTTATATATTTTGGGTAACAGTGTTTTATCAAATGTCTTTTGCAAACATTTTATTCCAGTCTGTGGCTTGTCTTTTCATTACTTCACAGTGTTTTTCATGGAGCAGAAACCTTTATTTCAATGTAGTCCAGCTTATCAGTTGTTTTTCTCATGGATTGCATCTTGGTGTCTTTCTAAAAGGTCATTGCTAATCTGAAGTCATCTAAATTCACTCCTGTATTATCTTCCAGAAGTTTTCTAGTTCTGCATTTTACATTCAGGTCCATGATCCCCATTTTGAGTTCATATTTTTAAAGGTTAAAATTTTTTGTCTAGATTCATATTTTGTGTGTATGTGTGTGTGAATGTCCAATTGTTCAGCCCCAATTTGTTGAAAGGACTATCTTTGCGCTATCGAATTGTCTCTGCTCCTTTATCAAAGACTGATTGACTGCCTTGATGGAGGTCTGCTTCTGTTTTAGTGATCTCTATGTCTATTTTTTCACCAGTACCACACCATCTTGATTACTGTAGCTTTGTAGTAAGTCTTGGCATAAGGTTGTGCCAGTCCTCCAACTTTGTTCTTCTCCATCAATGTCGTGTTGACTCTCCTTGGTCTTTTTCTTCTTTAAAGTTTGTAAACTTTAGAATCAGTTTGTCAGTACCCTCAAAATGACTTGCTTCAATTTTGATTGGGATTGCCTTGAACCTATAGTTCAACTTGGAAAGAACTGACATCCTGACAATACTGAGTCTTCCTCCCTATGCAGACCCATTACTTTTTAAAATCATTCTATTTTTCTGTTCTTTTCCAAGGCATTCTGAGAAAAATTCTCACTGACTTTATTTTCTCCAGTGCCAAATCCCTCTTTCCATTCTAATAAAGATTTTGAGTCTTCAGTGGCATTTTCAGTTTCCTTCCTCTCTTTTCCCCATCATCAAACTCCCTTTTCTCTTAAACTCTGAGTCTTATCCCTTTCCATCTCAGTCTAACATTTCATCACCTCATCTGTTACTTCTTTTCTCAGAGAGTTCACATTTTCCTGAATTATTTGAGAACACAAGGCAGCTATTTCCTAACATTTCTTCTTATTTCCTGTACTAAATAACGGACAAAAGCATATTTATTATCTTCACTGTGATTGTGATACTTTATTTTGCAGAATCTTTTTGGCCCATGCTGGCTTCTTTGGCTTCCTCCCAAAGACAAATCAATAAGACTTAGAGTTTGCCCAGTCACTTCAACCATTGAACGGATTGTTCTTAGTTCCTCTCGTGTCTTTTTGGTTGCCATATAAATCCTGCTGCCAGATCTTAGGTTGCAATATAATAATTTACACAATCAATTCAGAGTCCAAGGAAGGCAGAGCTGTAAACAGTCCTACCAGAGAACCATGCGTCTGGGAGTTGGATTGTGTTGGGAGAAGTTATTTTCTACTTCTGCTTTCCTGTTACGTCTGGCCTTCATACTAGGTATAAACCACAGCTGGACCCAGCCTCCTTCCTGGAGGACCACTGCCCACTCCACTAGGGGCAACTCCACTTCCCTGCAAACATGCTATGAGGAGTTGCTGTTACTCGAGACCTGGGGTCTCCCAGTGCCTCTTACACAGGCAGCTGCTCCGTGGTATGGAGGGAGATCACATGCTGTGTTCCTCATCTGTTCTTAGTCCTGCCTATCCTCTAATACTCATCCCTCAAACTAGGAAGTGGAGGTAGGGTCTGCAGTCTCTCTTCTCCTCGTTTTCCTATCAGGATGCTGCTCCTCGGGTAAGGCCACCGCAGATTGGTTCAGCTGCTCTCCTCCAGCCTGTCCTCTCTCAGAGCCCCCTTGGGTGTCTAGATGTGAATTGCGCTCTTCCATTTTAGCAGTGATTCTGCACATTCCTCATTCCCACATTTCTCATATTTTGGACGTTTTCATGAGAATCTTGGGGAATGTGAATTGGTGGGAAGGAGGATAGAACACCTGTATTCACATCATTATCTTACTCAGCACTCAGTTGACCCGTCCTTCTGTCCAGCAGTTAAATTTGGACCAAGCCTCATCACCCTGTTATTTCCTTCTGACTCAGCTCTCTTAGTTTCATCCTCCCTTTCCCATATTGGGAACCTGAATTCTTTGTTCTAGACATGTTTTCATGTGTTGAGGGTTATCTGATATTATATTCCTATGTGACTTGCCATTCCAGAGGACGTAAGTAAAAGTCAGTTGAAACCAGTAGGCATGGATAGATCAGAGATATTTCCTTAAAGAGAAAAAGGCACAGTCTTGATAGGACTTGGGTACTGGTTTCTACAGGCTTCTAGTTTCACCATTAATAAGCTGGGCTACCCAGGGAGTTTGGCTTCCTTTTATAGGGTCTCAACATTCCTCCTTTGTTAAGTGAGAGCACTGAATTTCCAAGGCCTCCCTCACTGTGATATTTTTGGATTTTTCAGTGAGCCAAATTCTGCTGAGGAAGAGACAAGAGAAAGTACAGCTCAGATTTCTGGTTAAAGAGGCAAGACTTACACTTACATCAGCTTGAGAAGTCCTATAATTGCAGGTGAAATTAAACTTTGCAAATAAGTACAAAATGTTTAATAGTTTGCTGAGAAAAGAAAGGAGAAGGAACCAGAAGATAGACATAGAGAAATTGGGTGGGCAAGAGAGATGACGTGAAAAACAAGAGAAAGACTGAAAATAAGAGAATATAAGTGAGAGGGAAAGAGAGAGAGGGGAACAAGAGGAAGAGGGATGGAGAGTGTCTGAGATGTTGCGGGATGGAAGGAGACAGGAGGCCCCAGCACAGGGCAGGTGGTCGTGGAAATGAGGGGCTGGACTGGACAGAGTGTCCACTGAGGAGGGTTTCACTCCTTCTGGTCACTGCTGGAGGTAACAAACAAAGCTCCAGTGGTCTGACATGTCCTAATGGCTGCTTCCCACTCACATTACCACTCAGATTCCCAGGACTGGACTCCGGCGGAGGAAGAGACACCACTGATGCAGTGACATCCGGGCCCCACTAGGCGGCCACGGGTCTCCTTTGAACTTCAGGCTTAGCAGAGAATTCCTCCCCAGGTAACCAGAGATCCATTTCCTATTTCCTCTGTTCCCTGGGGAAGATGGGATGGAATTGTGATGAAAGGGATTCTGAATAGAATAAAGGAAACACACACACACACACACACACACACACGCTCATACTTCTTCACAGAAGCAGTTATTGTGTGTGAAAAGCATGACCTCTGCAGAGAGGCTGAGGCTGGCCGCCATCATTTCTTGCCTGGTTTTCCTTAGCAGCTAATGGTTTTTCTCTGAAGGCCGTGGAATAGAGTTGGGGGTTGAGTTTGAGCATACGGTTAGGATCTACCTTTGGTTAGAGTTAGATTCAGTTTGCAATCAGTGTTAAGATCAATATGAGGTCAAGATCAAAGCTCTGACTGAGGTCAGAGTTGGGAGTACAGTGGGAAACAGAATGACTATAAGCTCACATAAAAAATGAACTCACAACATTTTTGAGCTCTGCTCTCTATGGAAAAAACCAGGGATGATTTCTTGGAGGGGCTGAACTTCTGGTGAAACTCTGAAGAAGAAACCTGGCATGACAAAGTGAAACCTTAAGGGATTAGGAAGAATGGCCAGACACAATTGAATGTAAAGTTTAAGTCCCCAAAGGGTGGTGTGTCTTGATCGGGGCCCAGCTTATGATCTGAAACCTGAACTCCCAGGTCACCCTCCCCTTCCCCGTTGGGGGAAGAGAACTCTCCACTGACTTTGGCCAAGGGCACTTCTCCACACATTCCTGGCTCCCATGCCCCTGGCCCTGTGTCTGCGTTTGGGGCTGCTAGGGCAGGGGCTGGCGCCAGGCTGGGTAGACACAACCTGGAAACAGGGAGCGGCTGTGGAAACAATGTGAGTTTGGCACACACCACTGGCCACTCCCAGGCTGGAGATGGGCTGGGTCATCCCCGGGGAAGGCAGAGCCTTGGGACAGCATCTGCAAGGTGTTCACTCAGCCCAGAGCCACCTTCTTCAGGAGGCCTTACCGTCATTACCACCCCAAGTTAGCAGGTGTGAGATCCATTCTGCTGTGTTACCCGGCACTTTTCAGTAAGGATCTTGATATGCATCTTAGCTCTTTTCTCAAATGATTGCCTTGGTAAAGCATCTCTCTTCTCTCTCTGCTCCCTTCCTCAGGGGACTCTTGAGCCTGTCAGCAGACTTTGACCTCCATGAGAGGACAGCCTTCACCCGTTAGTCAAAAGCTCCCCGACAGCGGGTCCACCTCAGCTTGAACATGGCACTCTGTAAAGGCTCTTTCATCATTATGAGGAGGAGACTTCCTCAGGAAATGCCTTCTTCAGCCATCTGGGAACCCCTGAGGAAATTCCTCCCCCATCAGGCTGGGAAGAGGGAGACTCTTCTCCCATCAGTCTTGGGGATTCATCCTTATGGTTCATTAACTCACATACCTGTATCTCCTCAGTAGTCTGGGCCCCCGGAGGGATGCCATCACTCTCAGCAGATTGGGCAGCCCCTCTGAGTCCCTGTTCTGAACAGTCACGGCAAGGTGGACACACCAACCAAGAATCCAAGTCAGGCTCGAGTGAAGATCGAGATGAGATGGAGTCCATGTCCGTGAAGATTTTGTAAAGGAAATGACGGCAGACATAATATGCTTGTGGTATTGGTGGTTAAGGGGGCAGTGACACCAGGTGGGGGCAGTGGCAGCAGTGGTCCTGCCCATGGTGGTGTTGACATCAGCACTTCTAGTGATGGGGGAAGCAGCAGAGATGGTGGGGGGCCGTGAAAGCTAAGGACGTGGTACTGATGCTTGAGGCTGCAGGGGGGTGACTGCAGGGAGGGGGGCATTGGTGGTGGAGGGGGTGGAGGCTGCAAAGCCACCTCCACTGTCCTAAGAGGGAAGGGTCTCAGGCCAATGGGGTGCACAGAATGTGGATAAAAGATCTAGAAGAGTTAGAAAGAGAATCTCAACCATAATTAAAAAGGGCAACAGAAAAAAAAGTGGTTTAAGTTAGATCTGAAACAGGGCTACCAATTACAGAGTCCAAAGCTTTGGGTTTTCCAAGCTCTGCGAGATGTGAATGAGAAAACCCATGGGACCAAGACTGTGAACCTGAGACAGGAGAAAGCCTGGGTGGATCCCCTAGCCAGGGTGGGTCTGGAAGGTGAAACCCAGAGGCCTCCATGCCTTCGGATGGTCCAGAGGAGGCCGCAGTGTTCCGGGCTGCCTGGATGGGGGAGAATGGACGACTAGATCTGTGGACTTCTGTTTCCAACTCATGGGGAGAGGGGGCCAGGAAAAGGATGTCAGAATCAACTGGCAGATGTGAAAAATATAAACATACCTCCTCACAACATGTCCTGGGGAATCTGACACGGTTTCTGGGGTGGGTCCTGCACGTGTGTATTTTTATTAAGCTCTCAAGGTGATGATACAAGCACACACACACACACCCAACATACTTGACCAGATACTATATTCAGCAACCCCACCTCTACCACTGGGCCTGGGGGGTGCTTATAGCCAAAGCAATAATATTTTCATACCACCCCCACTTCCCCAGCCCTACCCAGAGGGCCCCGAAGGTCTCTGCCTGGGTGCTGGGAGAGGCCAGGGATCGGAGGCAGGGCAGCAGCAGGGACAGGGGATCGGCATTTCCCAGCAAAGAGCAGCTGCCAGCCTCAAGGAGGGACGGGAAGTGTTGGTGGCAGCCACGACTCCATACCCAAGCCCCAGGTTTCCTAGAGACGCGGGGTTGTGCAGGAGGTTGGGGGAAGGATGTGGGGAGCTCCTGGAGGATCAAAGGAAGGAAGAGAAAGAAGGCTGAGGCTGGCGAGGGGCTGAGAGGGAGAGGCCCAGGCTGCCATCCCTCTGAGAGAGCCTTTTGCTTGCCCTGCCCTCTGCACAGCTAGTCAGATGAAGCCTGCCCCACTTGCAGGCCAGCTCCCACCTGCCTGGTCCAGGAAGCCCTCCCAGGCCCCAGACACTGCAGTACCCTCTTCCTTCCCTCGGTTCTCAGAGCATGTTCTTTGTATTTGGGATTAGACATACCCAGGGGTTGCATTTTACCCTTTCTGAGAGGTTTAGGGGGAGTTCTGTGTTATTTATTTTTCCCCTTATAGCTGTATTCCCCTCCTCCTCTGCCTAACTGACTTGGTCCTCAACTACCAACGCTCCATGTTGAGCATGGGAGAGCATTTATTAAAATGTGTGGACTTGATTTGAATGTGGGATGAGCCCCTAGTGGGAAGTCAGGGCCCTTGGGTTCTAGTCCCAGTCCATTCCTTTCCCAGCTTCTGGGATCCTACTCCAATGGCAAAGACATGGGAAATAACTCCTTCCCATGTTTTCCCCTCTTTTCATCAAGCCCTGGGGATTTTGTGTCCCTTGTTCTAATGTGACAGCCTGAGCTTACCAGCAGCAGAAGGCTGAGTCCCTCCACCTGAGGCCTGGCACAGTTCAGACTGCAAGCAGAGAAGGGGAAGCTGAGGCAGCCTCTGAGATGCAAACAATCTTGTTTCTCTCCTTGATGTTCTGCAAGGGCGGTCACTTCAGGTCATAGGCCTTTGAAGAAGGACTAAGGTTGAGGGAGCAACTTGAGCTGATCAAAGGAATCTTCTTGAAGGGGAAAGTGAGAAAGGCCTTGGGAGCAAGGCCCAAGGACAGGAATGACTTGCTTTGAAGATGGGGAGGCCCTGAGGTGAAAGAAGGGGGTGGCTTGTGACAGACTGACTGGAGGGAGGGTTTTAAAGACTGGTTTGTCCAAGTGGTGACCCCAACCAGGGTTGGCGGGGTGGGGGATGTGGAGGCGAGGGCCGGATGTAGAGGGGGCGCCGGAGAATGAGAGGAGGACTAGAGTAGGAGGTTGAGGGACCAAAGGATTGTCTGGCTGAGGTCCAGGGGTATCCGGGAATGAGCTGCAGGATTAAAGGCAACTCACATACCAACGGAGTTTCAAACTCCTCAGTATCTCAGCTGACCCCACGGTCCTGAGACCAGGCTGGAGCAGCTCCTTCCAGGTGAGGAGGTATGAGTATGAGCTCCATTTCCCTGCCAGGAAGCCCACCTCTGGGGTCTAAGGGGTTTCTTATTTTCCAGGCCCTCGGCGCCACAGACCCTAGCTTCTCTGCTTTCCCAGGAGCTGCAGAGGAGCATGCGCATGTGCATGTGTGCGTGTGCATGCACGTGCATGGGTGTTCACGTACATGCACTTGAGAAAGAGAGGCATCCGTTGTGAGGAGGGAAGATTTCCTGTCCCTGTCCTACCGGGAATAGAATGTTTTGGTAGCACCTTCTCCATTCTAAACAGAACATGCGTGAAGGAACCTCTAATGCTTTGTCTATAATCAGCTGTGTGCAGAGACAGATAATGGCTAGTCTGGAGCCTCTAATGAAGGCTGGCACCTGCCAGGCAGGCAGACCCGTGCTCTCACTGCTCCTGGCAACCTGTGGCAAGGCCTTAGCCTATCAGGTTTGGGTTCACTCCTTCTTGCTCTTTGCCCGCCCCCCTCTCAGGATGTCCACCTAACCAGGCCCCCGTCCCTGCACTGGAGGGCACCATGCATGGAGGCGGCAGGAGATGGAAGCATACCTCCATGCAAAGGTTGTGCAAAGCCTTAGACGCAGATGCCAAGGGGCTTTATCCGGAGTAACCCCAAACTACAGCCAGCCCAACACCCACCGGCAGGTGCACGGCTAAACCAATTCCAGTCCGTTCCTCCAGTGGAACACTAGTCAGCAATGAAAAGAAATGAACTATTGCAACCACTTGGACGAATCCGAGGATAATTGTGTTGAGGGAAGGGAGCCAGGCCAAAAAAAAGAGTATACACTGTATGGGTCCATTAATAGCAAACTCTGGGAAATGCAATCTAATCTATACTGACAGAAACTGGAGTCAGGGCTGCCTGGGGACTAGGAATGGCTGGGAGGGCAGGAGGAGGGATTACAGCAGGCAAGAGGAAACTTCTGGAGTGACAGAAATGTTCATTCTCTTGCTGGCGGATGTGAATGTCAGAACCAAAATCTGACCCCGTGCGTTAAGTAGTCTGTTTATTCTACCTTACTTACCGCTCCATAAAATGCTTGAAGAAGTGGTGTGGGTGGGGTGGGGTCGGTGAGCATGATGGTGACGATAAGCCACAGCCAGAGTTGCCAGCAACCCCACTGCAGGCGTGAGAGAGGCCACTGTGTTAAGTGGTTTAGGTCCTTGTCTCTCCCTGTAAGCTGTGGGGATGGATGGGACATCTCTGTGGCTAGCACCTAGTGTAGGGCTCACAATGCAGTGAGCACGAAATAAATAGTTTCTTTGTTCATCTCAGCGATGACAGCCCAGTATAATAAATACTACAATATGAGAAACCGGGGGTGGGGGTGGATTGTGGGTGCATGGAGGAATGTCACCGTCGGACAGCCCATGAAGGCTTCCTGGAAGAAGTCAAGTCTGAGTTAGGACTGGATGGGCAAGTAGGGGCTTGCCTGGCAAAGAGGGCTTGGGTGTGTGTGGGGCATGCCCGAAGCACAGGAAGCGGCTGTGTCAAGGTCTATAAGCTTCACATAACAGGAGATACTAAGGGTGTTCAATGTGGTGGAAGTCAGAGTAGGGAAAGGGAGAAACAGGATGTCAGATGGGTGGGTGAGCAGATGGATGGATGGATGGATGGATGGATGGATGGATGGATGGATGGATTGATGGGTGGATGGGTAGATGGATGGATGGGTAGATGGATAGATGGGTAGATGGGTGGAGGGATGGATAGATGAATGGATAGATGGATGAATGGGTGGATGGATGGATGAATGAGCTTGTTGTTTCTACAGAGCCACAGGGAGCTCCTAAAGTCAAGTGGGTACAGAGAATGACACTGGAGCATGACAGTGGTGTGCCAGAGATTTTCTTCCAGTGTAAGAGAGGCTTCTACCATCCCAATTGTCCATCTGGTCCAGTACCCATGTGCCCATCCTGGTACTGGGCCATCAAAAGCAGGGATAAGAGAATGTATGGGTTTGTAGTGACACCCCCAATCCCTACCTGCAATCTCCCTCATTGAGGAGAGAGTCTGTGACTCGAGGAAGCACAGAGGAGTGGGTTTCCGCTCAGGCAGTGCTGAGTTCTGCCGTGGGGAGGTCTGGAGTGAGGTGGATGTAAACAAGGCCAGGCCAGGGCATGGGGGTAGGGCGGTAACCCTTGCTGAGGGCGGCCGGCCATCCGACCTGGGCTGGCCCTACTGGTCCCTGGGGGCGACAGGAATGAAGTGAGAAGGTTACAGCCTGTGCTAGGCTCTTCCAGGCACGCCAGCTGTGTTCCCCACACACAGGGTGGCCTTGGGCAGCACAGCCAGATCTGCCCTTGCAGGACTAGGGTGAGCCAGAGAGGCGAACCTCTGTCCTGGCTCGCGCCCACCCTGTGTGTGTGGCCACGGCTTCCCCAGCGCATGGCTCGTCTTGGGCCCCAGCTCAGCCTGGCTCAGGGTTCCGTCCTCCACCGAGGCTGGACCCTGCCCCCCATCGTGCAGAGAGATGTCCTCAGCACTCAGTGACTGGGGGCTGCAGAGACCACCCCTTCGTGGGTGAGGAGATCCCAGTGGGGGGATGTGTGTTGACATTCTGCAGCACCACGCCCTTCCCTCGGGATCCGTGGTTCCCCAGTCGTCCTTCATTCTACACGACAATCCCCCTCCCACCCCCTGACGCTATCTAATGCTCTTTTCTGCCCACCCTCGTCCCCGCCCCTATATGCCCCTATGCCCCGTGTAGCTCCGTGTCACCTCCCAGCTCCCACACAAGCCCGGCCACCAGCCCTGCCCTGGGACCGAGACCCTGGCCCAGCTGCAGCATCAGTTTACAACTTCGGTGACTATTATAACTGCCATCGGCTGTGCCCATGAGGGTTGCTGCACGATAAAGGGCTGCCTCCCTGCTCTTCTTAGGGCTGCTGACTCTGTCTGATGGGCTCTGGGCTCCAGGGTAAGCCGTCCCATGGATGCTGCCCCTGTGGGGATGGCTCTTGACTCTCCCTGGCCTCCCTCCCTCTTCGACTAATGCCAGGCGAGGGACAGGAGCAGGTACTCATCCTGCCTACCCCGCCACATGCCCAGTTTACCCTTGCTCTCCTGCCTCATTGCAGGCACAGGTTTCATAAGTCCTACTCTCCCCCTGCCCTCGTCACTTCTCCAATTCCTGGGAGGCACTATGTTATTCTTTTTCCATGGTGGCCCCACCAGTGTCCACAAAGTAGTATATTCCAGGCCCTGGGTCCTTCCAACTATTTCATTCATGCTTCACAGGCCTGCAGGGGGCACGTGTCCACCACGTTCTTAAAGGAGAAAAGGAGAGAGGAGAATGGAATCTCATGGTGACTACCATGTCCCCTATTCCAGGGACCTTGAAGTCTTTGGGGAAAACACCGATGTGACTCTGAGTCAGCAGTGGCAGGGGCGGGACAAGGAAGGCCTCTGCTCCATGTTGGCAGAAATCACCTGGCTTCAACAGAAATCAGTCTCTCCCTTCCTTCTGCTTCTTGCTGTCTTGCCCTCTGCAGTGTTGACCAGAGAGCCCTGGCGGCCTTTGCCACCCCTTCCCACACACCTCTGGGATGCAGATCATGAAAAGAGCTTAGGGATAGAATGAACATCCATTTCAGACTCAAGCCAAAGCCATGCCTGGAAAGAGCAAATGGTGAAGCACCTGGGTGGCTCAGTTGTTAAGCGTCTGCCTTTGGCTCAGGTCATGATCCTGGGGTCCTGGGATCGAGCCCCGTGTCAGGTTCCCTGCTCAGCGGGGGTCCTGCTTCTCCCTCTGCCTGCCGCTCCCCCTCCTTGTGCTTTCTCTCCCCCTCTATCAAATAAATACATAAATAAAATCTTTTTTTTTAAAAAAGAAAAGAGCAAGTGGGGTTCGGGAGGCCATGCATTTGAGAAGCAGCGGCTCTGGAGAAACTGGCAAGCAGGCCAAGAGGCCAAGTCCAGATGTTCACTTGACAGATGGGGAACTTGAGTTCTGCCTGGCCTGATCTGGGACTTGTGAAGGCAGGGCCCTAGGACCCCAAGGTACATGCATGACGGCATTCCCCTGTGCTCTCGCTCTGCACACGGGCAAGGACACACACGCATACGTGTACAGGCACAGTTAATTCATGGACTTCTGACTCCTCTCTGGCTTTAAGATCGGGAGAGTGACCAGATGCATGTAAATGGCGCCTTCCTTATGCTTGTGCCTCAGGAGGTTGAGTGAAATCTCTGAGAAGTCAGTGCCTGCTGTAGGCAGAGCTGACCACCCCAGGCCACCTCCTCACCTGGGTTTTTCCCTCTGAAACAGAATAGGTAGCCTTAAGCCCTTTGCCTGGATGGTGGGGAGACCAGAGAGGATATATAAAATAAGAGATTCGGGGAAGACCAGAGTAGGTCCAAAAAAAGGGACTCTCCAAACCCCAGCAGGCTCCCCGAGCAGCACTGGTAGGCCAGGCACAGGGACGGGGAAGCTGGAGGCCCAGTCCCCACGCTGCAGAGCCCAGGCACTCAGACGCAGAGAAAGCTGGCAGCCAGGGAAAGGTCTTGGACCAATTTTTTTCCACTGGTGAATCAGAGGAGACTGGTAATGGGGGCCAGGCTGGCCTGACCCCGGTCACCCTTGTGAGTCAGAGCTGAGGTCCCTGTGCTAATCTTAGCCCCTCCGAGAGGACTTGTTGGGACTTGCCGCTGAGCCCTGACCACCAAGCTACTCTTGGGGCTGACGTCATCACCCTGGGAAGGCCTGTCCCATCAGGGCAGGCTTGGGCCATGGAGCCAGGGCAGAGAGGGGCTGGTTGGCATTAGACCCACTCCCAGCTCACCTGTGACCCGGAGCAAGGCACAGCGAGCCATCCAGCAAGTGAAGCTCCCAGGTCCTCCCGGCTCAGACATTCTGCCAGATCGGGGCTGAGCCGGGACAGGCAGGGAAGGGGGGCCGGGACCAGACCAGCAGGGGGCCTTCGGGCCAGGCCCAGCCCGGCCCTTTTAGCAGTAATCGCTCATTAAAGACATGACTCACTCATTAAAGACATGGCGACAGAGGATACAGCCTGGGTCCTGTGTGATTTTGAACAGATGGCTCCCCAAATCCCTTTTCTACCCTGGAGGCAATACAGTTAATTGTTTAAGACATTGGAGTTTGAAGTCAGACTAACTTGGGTTGGAATCTCTGTTCTAACACTTGGGGTAAGTCATTTGACCTTACCAAGTCTCAGTCTTCTTGTCTGTAAAATGGGGAGAGTAGCAGTACTTTTCTCAAGAGATTTTTGGGGATTAAATGAGGGAATGCTTGTGAAGTGCTGAGCCCGAGGTCTGTCTGTCACAGAGAAAACATTTGGTAAATGCCTGCTGCTGTCGTTAGCCGCCACTACCGCTGGGCTTCACTTCCACCCTTCCATAAAGACAGAGGACAGTGAGGATGATGTCTACACGCTTCTCTCCAATCAGCAACTCCAGCCCAGACGATGGTCCAGCACTGGGACTCGCAGGCAATGAAAAATGACAAGTTGTGGAAAGATCTCCAGGGCTGCGGGGAAAATGTTTGAGACGCAAAAGAGGGACTACAGTGAAGCAGGGGTGAGCTCCGGAACACTGGGTGTGGGAGCCGAAGCCTCGCCGAGTTCCGAACCTCAGGGTCGGGGATTCCCAGGGGAGCCCCTGGTGTTCTAGAGGAAGTCTTCTCCTCATGCTCAGGCTGATAATCAGTTTCCCACTGAATATTCCAGCAGAAGGATCTTTCTTTTCACAGTTTCCCCAGGTGGTCTTTTCATCATGATGTTAACCACAGTGGTGTCAGACGTGTGTTGAAAATACTGCTATTAGAGAAGGGTGGGGTGACACTTCCCCACCTTTTCTCCTAGCATGCTGGTGTGTGTGTGTGTGTGTGTGTGTGTGTGTGTGTGTGTGTGTGAGAGAGAGAGAGAGAGAGAGAGAGAGACAGGCAGACATTCCAAGACACAGACATACACACACACACACACACACACACACACACACACACACGGAAGGTGGGAGGGAGAGGACAAGAAAGGTTGCGTCTGTAATCTGAACTCACAGATATGAGCGCTCTTGCTGTCTACCAAGGAAGCTGGGGCAGCCCTGGGGCTATTACCTGATGCAAAGCCTGGACCCACATCTCTAGACCCCTACGCATGCCAGAAAGGGGCCCTAACCCTTTTGTACTCAACACTAGGACCTGCCCTCCAGCAGCCCTGGGGGCCAAGAAAGAACAGAAGCTCTCTTCTCTCTGGGGAATGATTGCCAGGGTGCTGGGAGGTGGTGTGGCCAGGGCCAGGGCAGGAGGAACAGAGGTGGCCCCTCTGGGGAAGATGAGGCCATATGGGAGCCCTAAAAGGACTGCGGTGCCTGGGAGGGGCGAGGTACTGAGCCTGGAGCACCTCACGTGCATAGGGTTTATCAGACTGTCTTCTCTTAGTCAGAAGGATTCGGGAGCCCTTGGAGGACCTGAGCGCCCGGTGGTAGAGACCAGCCCTGCGAATCTGGGAATCACAGTGGGGGGACACGATGAAGGCATGATGATTGTCCTTCGTCTTGTTGTGGAATGTTAGAGTCTCCAGGGGCTGTGAAGGAGCTGGGGCCCAGAGAGAAACTGCAATAGAAAGGCAGCCCTGGGATCCTCTCAGTTCCTGCCCTGGTCGGGTGGGGGGAGTGCTAATATGGAAGGAGTGGGGAGGGCCAGGGGCAATCCCTTAACATAGAGCGCTTTGAGTTAGGGGTCAGGGGAACAGCTGTGAAAGCCACGGGCACATCTGGCTTGGGCTGCTGAAGGAGGGTGAGCCTGTGGCCAGCAGGGAGCCAGGGACGTGGTGGAGACAGATAGGGCCCGTGTTTACTGCCGGGCCGAGGTGTTGCAACAGGAAGAGGGCTGGGGGAGGACGAGGCAGCTCAGGCGGAAACAATTTATCTGGAGCACGAGGAACAGCTGGGGAGGGAGGGCAGCTCTGCTGCTTTCCAAGGCCAAGTGGGACGTGAGGAAGGGATGTTGGATGCCAAAGCAGCTAGCCGTCCCTGTCTCCTGCCCACTCCACCCCCCCCAACTTCCCTGCAGCCTTGGAGTCCACCCTCCTGTCCTTGCCCAGAACAGAGCCCATTGTCAGCCATCCCCACTTAGTCCCCAGCTTAGGGCCGCCCTTTCCAGCGGGACACCCCACCAGACTGTAGGTTTTCTCTCCTGCTGAGTGTGTGGTAAGCCCCCATCATGAACCAGGTATCGCCAGTTCCTTTCATCTGATGACTGGCAAGATGGGTGCATTCTCCATTTTCCTGAGGGGAAACAGAGAAGATATAAAGCAATTTGTCCAGGGCTGCCCAGAAAGTCAGGGCTGGGGAGGAAACTTCAGCTTTCATCTGTCTTATTTCCAGAATCGCTCAGATGCCCCTTGGCATGTGAAGAGGGGCTGTGAGCCTGCCCTTGGCCCTGTGGGACAGCCTGTCCTCCTTAGCCTAGCCCCAGGCCCCCTCACCTCCCCTCAGCTCACAGCCCACTCCCAAGAGAACGGCAGGCCCCACGGACACCCCTCTCCCACCAGGGACAGGTCAGAAAGCCCTGGCTGTCATCTACCTCTCCTAAGTCTCTGTGCCCACAGTTGGACACATAGAGACAGCAGTAGCTTCCGAGCGAAGATGTATAGAGCACAGATGGGAGAGAACCTGGTACTGGCAGACTTCTCCTGGACCTCTCTCTTGTCTCTTGGGGTGGATTTCCAAAATGACCCAGACAGCTGTGACAGCCACATACCACTGGCTTCCTTTCTGGAGGACACCTGGAGATATGGGGGCAGGTGCGAAGGAGCAAAGCGGATACCACTTAGAAAGACTTCTTGGGCTACACCCATTTATGAGATGGGGAAGAAGAGGCTTGGGGATCCCTGCCGAAGCAGGAAGGGCAGACCTTACCTATCCCTGCTTTTAAAACCCACCAGTTGAAAAACTAGAATGGAGGCTTCAGCCCAATATTCAGCCAATTCTCAGGGAATGTCATTTCCCACCTAGAAAGATGTCATACATCCTGTCCCATGTTGTGCCTGGAATGAGACTGGGACCTCCTTCAGATCCGGGTCTTTGCCTCCTAATTCTTTGTGTCATGTTCGTGGCAGAGGAAGTGAAACGAACAAGATGTATGTCCCATAATGAGTGATGCACTGTCACATTCAGTCCTTACAACAATTCTACAAAGCTAGTGTAACCATTCCCATTTTTCAGATGAAGAAGCTGAGCCCCAAAGAGGAAGGGACTGGCCCAAGGTCATAGAGGCAGTGGGTAGCTGGAACTCAAATGGATGGGTATGAGTGCATACCATGGTTGGTAACAGTAAGTGTGGTTGTGGTGCTGTAACAAAGAGCCCCTAAACCTTAATATGATGAAGGCTTGTTTTCCTCTCATTCAGAGCCTATAGTTAGATTCTTCAGTGCAACTATCTTCTGCTCTTGTTTCAGGCTGCCTGGTTCTGGGGCTCTGTCATCTCTTTTCAAAAGACTTCTCACTCCTAGGGCAGGTAATGTAGCAGTTGATCAATGCAGGGGTCCAAGCCAGCCACACGGTCCTGCTCCCCACAAGGTGGTAGGGGCCAGTTGCAGGGCAGGTGGGATGTTGAGGGGCACTGCTGTCTCTCCACATCCAGGCAGGATGCTAGCCTGGGCTCAGTAGCCTGTGTCCCCTGGGCATCATGCTCACCCTGAATGCCCGCCCCCCCAGGGCTCCTGGGTTCTGCAATGGGTCTTATAGGCTGAGCTCCCTCAGCTGGTGAGAGTGTAGGGCTCAGACTCAGGCAAGCTCTGAGGAACTTTGTGATATTCTCTAGGTCCATTTCCTCAGAGGCTACTTCTCTCAGTAATGTTCTGTGGCCCTATGCCCTGGGATCTCTTCTCAAGCTCTCTGCCATCACTGCGCCCTCCCATCCCTTCCCTGCAACAGCATGGGCAGCAGGTTCCCCATCATGTGCCACAGAGCGGGGGACCTGAGAGGAAGGATGAATCTTTACTTAGCTTGTCCCCGGACAGACATACTGTCACTGTCCTGGTGCAATCTGCTTTCTCCCTTGGCTCAGCACCCTGGCTATTTCTCTGATCCCTGGATCCCTGGGGAGGCACCCTTCTTTGCATCTGGGCTTCAGGTCTCTCCATGTGTCTAGGGCTGAGCTATGCCCCTAAGCGCCTCCCCTGGACTCTGAGGCTCCCCTTTTTCTGCCTCCAGAATTCCACTAAATCAGGTTCAGCTCTCCCCTACAGACATCGGCACAAGAGAGGCTGTTTCTATGCCCCTCTTCTGCGAAAATGGGGGAGACCCCACAGGAGTGCTGGAAGCCTCCAAGACCTTTCCCCTATGTTCCAAACAGGAACAAAATCAAATCATATGGCTTCAAAGCGCCTCCAGTTTCTCGGGATTCAAGTCCCTCTAGGGTATTAGGAAGCTTAATGAATAATTATGTAAAGTGCCAAGCACGGCATTCAAAAAATATTAGAAAAACATGCGTAGCAACATTACCTTTAAAATCTCTGACGTGAAATGTTCTCCTGACCTCCGTGTGTGACAGCTTGCCCTCTCTGCCTGAGGGCTGTCTCCACCTGAGGACTGTCTCCACAGGCAGCCACTCTCCTCACTACCCTTTCTCTCTGTCAGAGCCCACCTCCCACACAGGGGCTGGAAGCCCACATGGCTGTGCCCTCAGCCTCCCTTGCTGCTTAGGATAAGGACCTACAACCTTGTTTTGATCTATGGGCCTGAGGGCTTGGGGGAAAGTTTTCTTCTCTACTGCAATAGGCTCATGAATGGAAACTCTGCTCTTCGCTGGCCAGAGGTTAGCATCTGGAAGTAGTGCCTAGAGCTCCAGCAGCCACTCTGTGACCATAAGTCAAATCCAGCGCACTGAAGTTGACGGAACAAAAGTACTGATGACTCTTGCATCATTGATTACGTAATTGAACCAGTGAGCTAACCCTGGGACCACTGAAGTCATTACTCCTTTCAGTCAGGAATTCTGTGACCTGTAGCTGAAACCATTCTAACAAACACACATCTCATCATCAACAAATCCATAGACAAACTCAACTCCTTCCCAAATTACTCTTCCACCAAAGTTCCTTACATCAAACAATGACAGTTTCCTTTGCCAGAAATTCTAATCATCTGTTTCTTTCTCCTTCATTTCTCTCATCCAGACTGTCACCAAACACCTTGACTCTTTCTGAAGTGGACACTTAGACTGGCACAAGGTGCTATTCCCTCTGGGGAACTTTTATTAACTTTCCCTCAAATGAGAGCTGCTTGAACTTGTTGCTGTGTTCCACCCATAGCTCTGGTTGTAGCAGCCAGTGGATTCTACTGGCCTCCTTGCCCATCTCTCTCCCCTAAAAACTGCAGGCAGCTTGAGGTGAGAGATAGTGTCTTAGTGACCTCCGAACTACAGGACCCCACAAGACAAGGCAGCAGTGGCTTAGAAATTCTTAACCCAGTGAATGAACAGCTACATAGAATAAATTGACTTCTTTAAAAAAAAAGATTTTTATTTATTTATTTGATAGAGAGAAATACAGCTAGAGAGGGAACACAAGCAGGGGGAGTAAGAGAGGGGAAGCAGGCTTCCGGCCGAGCAGGAAGCCTGATGTGGGGCTCGATCCTGCGTCTCCAGGAGATGGAGTTCGTATTAACTTTCTCCCTCAAATGAAGACCACTCTAGTATCAGAATATAGTGAGTGTATGATTCCTGAAAACATTTCAAAGACCCTAAGCCCAGCTGACTGAATGTAGTTTTGCTTTATAAGTATTGCCTTATAAGTTATTGCATGCTATGCAAAATACTGCCCAACACAGGGTAGCATGAGCCTGTGAGCTCTGGACCCACAGGGAGTGTGTCTCACTCGTCCATAGGCACTTTCCCTTCAGCACTGTGATGGGCAGTTAGAAGGCATTTGATAAATACTTGATGAAGGAGTGAATTTGTCAGTGTTCCACTGAGAAACTGACTTAGAGGACTTGAAGCAATGTTCCCAGTGTGGTCTGTTTAATCAGAGCCTGGTGGGAACGCCCCCTCCCCTGGTCTTAATATTATACTTCTCTTAACATGGCCCAAGATTCTATGAGTCTCATTGGCAGCCATACCACACAGATGATTCATATTGAGCTTGAGGTCAACTATAGTCTCTGGGTCTGTTTCACATGAATGACTATTA
This sequence comes from Spilogale gracilis, assembly GCA_004023965.1. NCBI lineage: Eukaryota > Metazoa > Chordata > Mammalia > Carnivora > Mephitidae > Spilogale > Spilogale gracilis. Next base: position 83,387 of record PITA01005877.1, read on the forward strand.
AGTAAAGCAGGGCTTCCCCATCCTGTCCATATGCAGTTGATTTTTTGAACTGAATGCCTTATGTAACATTTCATCCCACAGAGTTGTAGCCCATCCTTCGAGCTTCTCAGACCTATTCAAGTCTTGTCTTTTAACTCAGGGTATTATTCACCTTCTTTAGAGTTGCTTCATCCACGATTATGACAAAATACAAAAACACAAAATAGGATCAGAGACCGTTTCTGGCGGAGACAATGGAGTACAGAGAATTCGCCGTCTCTGGTACCCAGGCCGAACAGGAGAATGGGATCAGCCAGGTGTTACTCACTCTTCGCAAAGTGGCGCCGGCTCCTAGGCATCTTTGCTTTCTCTTATAGGCTGTTAAAGACATTTCTTTATATTATCAGTATGTATCCAGATGTTCAAGTCTGTAGACCTGAAAACCCCACCAGGATGCTAACTGGTGTGATGTAAATAAAGGTCTAGATGCAGGGAAATGGCAAAGTTCATTGTGATACCAACTCTCCATGGAACCAAATGGACACTATTGAAACAGTAATTATTGAAAACAAAATGGGGTATGAAGGACTTGGATAAAATATGAAGTCATAAAAACAAGCCACAAAATAGTGAGCACCCCGTGAGGGTAAATATATTAAGTCATGTGCACACAGGAGGGACATCCAGATATTGTAGAAGTTGGGTGAAGGAGACAGGACCAAGAGTGATTTATTCTATTTTCCTAACTTTCAGTAATCCCATCAAAAACAGCTTCTGAGACAAAGGTCAGGTGAAGGCATGTTACCAAGGACTGTGCCCAGGAGCAGGAAGGGGGGAAGTGAAGTGGTGGGGGAGGGAGAGGGTTGGCCTTCAGTACAGAGGGCCCCTGGGCTCCACAGGCTTGCCCAATGGGCACTGCCAAGTGCATCCCAGGCTGCTGGTCTGTGAGGACAAGTGGGAGCACTCATCAGCTCCAGCTTTATGTCCTGGGATCCTAAGTCTCCCACTCCCCCAGTGTGTATGTGAGGGCACTTAGAAGGTTCCCAGGGAGCTCTTGCTGGGCTGTGGGCAGGACAGTGCTGCCCACAGTGAGTTGACCAATGGCACAGATCTAGAGAGTGGAGGGCAAGGTTGGGGGTGCAGGGGGATGGGGGCTCACAGAACCCAGTATGCCGCAGGGAATGGGTCTGGCCCAGCTCTGCTCATGCTTACACCTACGGAAGCCTTCTCTGTCCCGTCTAACACTGGACGCTGGCTTCACTGTCTCTGGCAAATTCTATCCTGATGATCAGGAGAGTTTTTATCCTTCTCTAGTTTTCACCTTGCCTCCTGTCATCCAGGGGTGACACCAGCGATTTTTCCCGAAACCCAGCTCCCCTGGACCTGTTACCCACTTGCCCCTCCTGCACCTGGCATCTGTGCGCACCTGTCCAGGTGTCAGGGTGCTGCCCCCGCGTGCACACGGTGCCCAGGGAGGCTCGCTCTGCCAGGATGGTGGGAGTGTTTTCAAGAGGCAAGTGTTCAGCCATCTCTCTCATCAACATCCCTTTTAAGCTCTGACGTCTTCTGTAGTGGCCTGACACTCTTTTAATCATCGGATCTGAGAACATTTTTTTACGGGTGGGGAGCAGGGGGCAGGGTAAATTGTTTTCCCACCATCTTATTCCTTGTTTGTCATTGGTGATCATTTTTTTGTTTTTCTTCTTGGTTTTGAGTTGTTCATGGGGTCACTTTGATTGATCTTTTGAGTCATCTTTTCCAGGCCGCTGTATTTCCTCCATTTGAAAACTATCTAGAGGTCCACCCTTCACAATGGTTTTGCCCACCGCTCCCTTCCTGTGACACTGGGAATGCCAGACGATAAAGTCTTTTTCCTCCCTAGATCCCCATCCTCTCATTTTGCCACCACATGCCTTTTGGTTGATCAGAATTTGCTGTATCCTGCCAGTTCTAGGTGTTGCTTTTTCAGAGATTAAATTATCAGCCAAGCAAGAATGTAGCAGGCATCCTGGCTTCAGCGGATGTCCTTGTAACTGGAGTCCCATCACCCAAGACCTGGCTTCTGTCGATTTGGGGACTCTGATCCTGGACGTGGAGAAATACCCCTCCCTCCACAGAGGGACAGGAATCCTCTCAGCCCCCAAGGAGGGGCCTGGGAGACGGTTGTTAGTAAACGTGGCTCGGTTCTTGGAGCAAGTCTTGCAATCCATTGGAAGCAGAGGAGAGGGGAATGCCAGGCCTCAAACCTCAGCTTTATCACTCATTGGCTGTGTGACTTTGGGCAAGTACCTAAACCTCTCTGGGCATCTATTTCCAAATCTACAGATTCTGGAACTCTCTTGATCTTTCAGAAAGTGTCAAAGGCAGTTTTCCATGCATAGCCATGATGATGGGGGCCTGATAGGAATCACAAGATGCCATTGACTGTATTCTGATTTCAGAGAGGTTTAGTATAAAAAAAAAATTATGCATCTTGGAATCCATGAAATAGGGTATTGGTGAGAATTACGTGACTTAAAAGATGTAAAGCAGCCAGAGCGATGGCACTGTGTGTGGGTAGGGGTGTGTGTGTGCTGTGTGCTTCGGGTTAATGAGGAGACTGGCAAGGATGGAAGCTTCTGAGAAATAGATAGCTAGAGGGCTCGTTGTTCATTGTCCGTCTCAGTAGAAGAGAGATTTTTGCCTTTCTGAGAATCAACTGCCCGGTGAGGTACTGTCCCTGACCCCCCTTTCTTCAAGGTGACCTCTGTGCTATGTGACTAGTTCTCGCCCATGTTGTATTAGAATGGTCACTTTCCAACTAAGGGATTTCAAAAGGGAGCACATCTTTTCCATACATGACTGGCCACTGGATGTAGGGGAAGGCCTTAGGCCCCGTGGGATAAGGGAACCACAGGATGGAGAAGCTGGGGTTCCTGAATCTGTGCCTGGAGAAAAGTCACAGGCTAACCAGGGAAACCCTGATTGGACTCTGCCCCATAAACGAGCAACAAGCTGCAGTTGAGTGCCGTCACTGACATTTTGGGGTTCATCGATGATGGTGCCCAGCCTCACTCTTGGCTAAACACAGCCAGTGGCACCTGTGGAGAGAACTGGAAAAACGGGAGAATGCTTCAGAGAAACGCAGGGGACTACAAAATCAGAGTGTCCCTACCGTATTCTCGTGCCTTGGAGGACAGTTGACAGTGTCCAGGCTTCCCCGGCCTCCCCACACAGTGCCGACTTTATACTGAAGTTTTCATCAACGAACCATTCATTCAACATGTAGTGTGTCTCTCCCACATGTTAGCACAGTCGCTGCGTGACGGGCCTCTGCTGGGTGTGGTCTCGGCCCGACCCCCCATCCTGTGGCCAGGCCCACTCCTGCAGCCCATTCATCATCCTGACGGCCAGAAGAGACCCCATCCATCACAACACCTCATTTGCTAATGTGACTTTCCTCAGCGGCGCTCTGCCAGGGAGGGAAAGCCAGCCGGCCTGCGGCGGGTGGGTAAAGTCGGGGACAGCAGTCGCACCCCGCAGACCCACAGCAGGGCTTCCAGACCTCAGTTCCAGAGCCCAGGGTTAAGACCCCAAGGGCTCCTGTCTGTGGGGGGGCGGGTCACCGCGACTGAGCAGCAGGATATTCTCCAGGCAGCTTGGCGGGGGGGGGGGGGGGGGGGGGGGGGGGGGGGGCAGGCGGGAGGTCATGAGCAGGGACCAGTCCAGCTCTGCCTGCAAGACTGCAGAATCCCAGCGCCGCTACCTGAAGTCAGCTCTGAGTTCTATTTCTTTTTTGTTTGAAAACATAAATAAAAAAATCCAAACACAAATGGTTTGTCTGCATTTTTGTACCAAATGTTATTATCGAGATTAAATTGTGGCTGCTCCCCAGGTCACCTCTCAGATCATAAAACCTCTGTAGTGACTGAAAGCAGGAGTCCATCCAGGGGCTTTCTGTTCTCCTCCTCTGGGCCCCCAGGGCTAGTTGCCAGGAATCCAAGTTACAAAGAGCAGGCGCCCCATGGCCAGGCCCCAGGTGGCCTCCAACATCACCTTACCTGGGATGAGTTTCTCGTCACCCCAGGCCCACAGTTGGGTGGAACAGGTTGGCCCACAGGTTTTCGGAGATACCTTTCCAAGACTCCTGGGCAGGGGCCCCTCCCGCCTCCCCACAGCCCTGACCCTTGCCTGGTCCAGTGGGTGGGCTCTGGCCTAGTAGGCAGGGCAGCTGGAGGAAGGACCATCCAGAAGAAGGTGGCCTGGCCTGGCAAGTGAGACGAGCCTCCCGCCTGGGAGCTCAGTCTCCTCAGCCCTTCCAGGATCGCTTTACCGTAAAGCTTTCACAGGAAAGTCAACCCTATAAAGTAAAGTATTTGCGACCCATGAACTCTACTCATCAAACATTGCAACCTGGAAAAAATGAAGTTGCTCCAAAATGCAAAAGAGCAGAATTGGAAATAATAAAATTTTAATGAATACATTCAAACATCATTAATTGTTCAATTTGATACTCATGAAAATTTCCTTCCATTTGAAAACAATTTGTACCTTTTATTTTCTAACCTCGTACAGATCCCTGCATATGCGCGATGACGGCGGGGAGGTTGGAGCCCATTGTAAACTAAATGAGTAAACTTCAGCCAAATAATTTCAAAAGCAAAATTATAAAAATTCTTTCCAAGTATTTTATAGCAAAATAATTCCATTTAATGTGGGATGTGGGTGTATTTTAATTCTTTTATATACTCTGGGGTGAAGGCTGTCTGGTACCCGGGAAGTCCTGCCTCCCTCCTCCGCCCCTCCTCTGCTCACCCTCCCTCCTCTCCTCCTTGTCTCTCTTCCAAAAGCCTCCTTCTCTGGAGTTTCATGAAGACATCAGCAGAATCTGCTACGAAAAATATTAATTTTTATAAAGGCACCACTTCTTAACATTCAGAGGCCTCTCCTTGTGAGTGGTAAATGTTACATAAAAGGATTGTTACTTCTGTCCCTCTCTCTGGCTCCTAAGCTAATCCTAAGGACAACACGCTCTGCTGGAAGGGATACTTCCTCCCAGCAGACGAAGTGAGGACGCATGGCCGCGGGCTCCTCTGTAGGAGGTCAGTCCCCTCCTTCTAGCTGGCTGGGCCATGGGTTGCCATCATGGTGCAGGGATTCGGCGATGAGTCCAGAGGTTCCATGGGCGGCAGATAGATGCTGCTGTCTGTGGCTAGCTCAAAGGGCCCTTTTCCACAAGACAAGCAAGCCACGCAGCTGCCTGGCACCTTCCTGCCCAAATGCTCCTTAGGACTCACAGGTAGCCTTCCTGTCTCTTGAGGAAACCCGCCTTTGGCACCTGAGTGACTTATGGAGTCGAGGTGTGGCCCCCAGCAGGGACCCAGCAGGGACCGCCATTCGCAGACCCCAGGAGGCTGTTGATGGAGAGGCCCCAAGGATGCCCTCTGAAAGCCCTACAAGGACTCTCTCAAGCAACCCTGAGGAAGGCCACTTGTCTCAGCCTGGGGAAGCCTTTTCCAGAGGCCCTCGCAGAGGCCAGCCACACTTATCTCCACAGCTTCCCTCCTGCCACTTCCCTCAGGCCCTGGGCTCCAGATGGCAACCCTGAGCAGCGCCTGCCCTGCTGCCTCAGCCTGGGGTCCATCCATGTGCGGCCCACGGCCCCAGGCCCGCACCTGGATAGCTCCCCGTCTCCTTCAAGATGGAGCTAAAGATACCCCTTCTCCCAGGAAGTTTTCCCAGACTACTTCCCCTGCCCAGATGCTCTACTCTGTTCCCTGCATCAGACTGCTAGATGATAGATTATAGATCATAGAGGACAGGTTTCACTGTTGCTCCATCAGACTGAAGGCCCACCCATCACTGTGCCGTCCGTACCCCCAGCACAGAGCTGGGCACACACAGTCATGCTGAACGCATGCATGGATGGCTGGGCAAGGGCCAGGCTTGGGGAAGGAGGAAGTCGCCACAGCCATCCAGAAGTCTAGAATGAGCTGCTGGCAGTGGCTGTCTCCATGGGCTCCCATGAGGCCGGGAGACTAGGATGCTGCCCTTCCCTCCTTCTGCAGCAGCGGTGCAGGGCCCACCATGGTAGGTGAGCCCCAGCTTCGGGGGCCGGAGCACCTGAGCTCACGCCCCAGCTCTGTGGCCTGCTCGCAGTGGACTATGACACAGGTTCTTCCTCCGTGCACGGGCTCTTACCGAATTGTCATGTGCATTTATTGATTGATTTACTTATATTTTTATTTATTTTTAAAACATTTTATTTATTTATTCGACATAGAGAGAGGGAGAGAGAGACAGAGAGCAAGCACAAGCAGGGGGAATGGCAAGTAGGGGAGAAGTAGGCTCCCTGTCGAACAAGGAGCCCGATATGGGGCTTGATCTCTGGACCTTGGGATCATGACCTGAGCCTAAGGCAGCTACTTCACCATCGGAGCCACCCACCGCCCCTGTTGTGGGCATTTAAATACACAAGCCCCACCCGCCAGCCTGCAGACAGGTCAGCGTCCATCTGAGGTCAGTCATGGTCAGTCTGAATTCAGGTTCAGCTGCACGTAGTTTCGGGACCCCTGGAGCACGCTCACCACGGCCCCCATGAATCAGGGGCCAGGGAGTGCTGCGGGAAGCCGGCTGCAGAGCTGCTTCAGATGCACAGAAAGAGGGAGCCTTGCCCTCACAGGCCGGCCTCCCGTGTGCCGCCCCATCACAGAAGAGCTTCAGCTCGGCGCCGCGCAGCCACACACACTGGGCGGTGCCGAGTGTAGGCCAGGTCCTGGCCCCCGGCGTGTGGCGCTATGACTGTTGTCACCCTCCCTGCCCCAACTCAGAGGCCAGAGACAACAGGGCACCACCCCAAGCCCCGTGCCCAGTACCTGCCTGCCGGGAGGAAGCCTTCCCAGGGTGAATGGGAAGCAAGAAAGACACCTTGAGTTCTGGAAATGTCGGCTTGCCTCCCTGCCCCCTTGGCTCTGCACTGTGCAGTGGCTTGCCCAGAGACCCTGACAACCCTGTCCCAGGCTGTGCCCCACTCCCGCTGGTGGTCCCAATGCAAGACCGGGGCCTAGTCAGCAACACACTCCTCCAACGACCTCTTTCCACCCAAGCATGGCGAGAACCTTTGGGAGATACAGAAAGGACAAGGTCACACGAGGGGTGGCTTTTCTAAGTTTGCTTTATAGAAATCTGGGGCGGGGGAGTTCCATCCATACATCCAACCTGGCTACTGGTTCAAGGCCCGGTTACTCCCCTCTTCCAGAAAGCCTTCCTAGACTGTCCCAGTCCACAATCCCTTCCTTTTCTCCACTCTTTCTGCAGCTATTCTAAACTGCCCCATAAATAAGTGTGTTTGAGGAGGCTGGAGGCCAGGTCGAGGTGGGCCTGGGGTCTGGGAGCACAAGGGCTGCTCCCCGATGGCCTCCCCATGATCTCTAATCCTGCCCACAGCATGCTCCAGGGAAGAACGGCGGGCAGCTGGCTGCCCAGCCCAGCTGGGGTCACACATCTAGACCACTCGCTAGCGTCAGAGTCTTCCAAACGCAGAGCTCAGGGCTTGGGGAAAGCTCCTGGGAACCCAGGCTGGTCTGCAAGCTCATCCTGGTCTACAGCTTGTCTTTGCTCTGCTCATCTAGGCAAGAACTCCCTAGCTCCTGTGCTTTGGGGAGAAGGAGGGCTGAGGGAAGCTCCCTCCTCTTTTCTTTGCCTCCTGATGGCAAAACTTATACACGCAGGACTAAAGGGAGCTGCTCCACCTCTTCTAGAAGACTGGCCAAGCTCCTCAGCCTTTATCTGCTGAACATCCAGACAATGTTCTCCTTTATTTGACTCATGTCCTCAGGTCCCATTCTCCAGAGACGTGGGAACCATGTCTCCTTCCTCACAAAGGTGTCCCCCACTCAGCCCCTTTTATTCGCTTTCCCCTCCCGTCTCTGGCCCCCTCCCCACTTGTCTGTGGCCAGCCCTGGTCGGCCAGGGCCACCACAGTTCACCATTGGCACTTGGAAGCCTTTCCCTCCTTCTAGAGGAGAAGTGAAGGGCAGCCACACCCCCTCTTCACTGGACTTCCAGCAGCTTCGCATGGCATCCCTGTTCCCTCTGGAGACCCTGCAGACACCTTGGAGTTTTTGAGGGGCATATCTACCTTCATCCCTTTCTCTCTTTGCTCCCTATCCTCCACAGGCGATACCAAGAAATAAAGGTTTCACCAAACTGTCGGATGTATGTGGTTCACGAGGTGAGGTCTGGGATACGCTGGGACCCCCTTACGGGCCCTAAAACCTAAACGGGCATCGCCATTACCCGAGGGGCCTGTTGTCAAAGCAGATGCCCTGAGACCCTGCCCAGTGATTCTGTTTTGGCGATCTTGAGTGGGTCCTGGGGCTCTGAATTTTTAATGAGTGCCGCAGACCATGTGCCTCTTGTCTCTGAGCCCTGCTTCAGCTACACTGCAAGGGAACAGAGCGGGATGGGGTCAGTAGCCCCAGGAAGTTCCCCGCTGCCCTAGCGCCCTGTGGGGCAGTGAGCCTGAGGTGCTCGCAGAGGTGGGCAAGATCAGGGAAGCCACTGGAAGGCGGCTCCTTCGATGAGGCAGGACTTGGGCTGGATCTGAGGGCCTGATGTAATCTGAACCTACAGAGAGGAGGAAAGAGACATCCAGGCGCCAACCAGGGAAACAGTGGCTCCAAGGGAAGGCATGTCCCTAACGGTAACGGAAGGGCCATTGACAGGCTTTGTCAGGATGAGCTCTTAGAGGGAGCGAGGGAGGGAATGGAGAAGAAAACTGGGAACTGAAGGTTTCAAGTATCTGGCTGAGCCCTAAATTCTGAGTTCTGATGTCATTTTTCTTTCAGCCCCTAGTCAGGGTGAGGGCACAGATGAAGCCGACCCGGGTTGGGGAGCACAGGGTGGGGAAGGACCTGGGACCGGGGAAGGATGTTCCAAGGCCGCATGCCACCCTTGCTATGGCCCTGCATCCAAGCCTCAGCCTCTCCTAGCCTGGGTGGCTGGCCTCTGACCATGAAAGCATTTGGAAGCTCTGCTGTCATGGTTTGAGGCCAGCAGCTGCTCACCTCCCTGCCTTGGCACCTGGCTCAGGGGCTGGTCTCCTCATGTGTGACCCCACACTGGCTCCGTACCTCATTTCATGCTCACTGTGCTGATGCGTGTCGGCATGTTCAAGAGTCCCCTCTCCCGGACAAGCTCAGGGGATGCTGAAAGCCAGTGCCAACAAGGAGTAAAGCATGGAGGAGACATGATGAGGAGTGGACCCGAGGTCCTGGGCTGGTCATTTTCCTCTCTGGGGCTCAGATCTCCTGCCCCAGAAAAACGAAGGGCTTGAAAGAGCTTACCTTGCTCCCTGCACTGTGCTGTATCAGGGGAAGACCTACAAGGACATTAAAGAGATATTAAAGATCAGGCGTTGTGAGGTCAGCAGCGTCTGGGGGAAACCGTTTGGACGACACAAAGGAGAGAGTTTTTTCTCTGAGATGGAGGCTGCAGCCCAGACGGCCGTGAAGAGAAAAGACAACGATGGTGTTCCCCAAAACCTGCTAGCGGGCACTGTGTAGCGAGTCTCGATGGATGATGTGTCCTGTTGGGACATGTAGGAGTTAACCTTCATCTCAACTGCAAGGAAACAAGTTCTGAATGCCCCACATGTCCAAGGTCCAACAGCTCCCTTTGGGAGCACCCCGGGCTGGTCCAGGCAGAATGCGGTCACCAACTCAGGGTGTTGGGGGGGCCATTGGGGGAACCACTTTGTGTGGAAAGCCTTGCTCTGCTAGGGGAGGAAGCTGCCTCCGAGCCGGCCCAGCCATGCTCTGGCTCCAGGAGCCCCCCGCCCTCGCCCCACAGCTGCCTCTGGGCCTCACCTGTGCCCCCACGGGCGCCCAGGGATCCAACCTCCTCATGTTTCTGGCTGTGAAGCAGGCCCTGTGGATGTGGAAGGGGAGCGGGACGCCCCAAACCGAGGCTCCAGGAACACTCCAAGCCAACCCGGGCAGTCGCTGGCAAAAGCGCAGCTGGGGTGTTTCAGATTAAACTGGCCTCTTCTTTGAGAAAAGGAAATGACAGAAGAGAGAGGCCCAAGAGGGCTAAGCATGGTTGGCTTCTCCACTGAGAGCTGAGCTCTGGGAGAAGGACTGCTGGCAACAGGAGTGATGCTTTGTGTCTTTCTCAGAAACAGCATTTAAATGAAAATAGAATTTCAAATACTAGTTAGCATTTTTGGAGACTCTGTGAGTGCCAAGATCTGTTTTAAATGCTTCCAATGAGCTAACCAGGTGAATCCTCACAATATCTCTATGAGATAGGTATTGCTATTATTAGCACACCTTACCAATGTAGAAACTGAGGCACAGGGAGGGAAGTGACTCACCCAGGGTCACACAGTGGGTAGGTGGAAGAGTAAGGATTCAAGTAAAATATGGCTACTCTCCTGACCTGGACCTCAGAGGGCAGTACAGGCCTGACCGCCTTCCCCCCACAGCCCTCAGGGCCCCATCCTCCATGGGTTTCTGTGAGGGAGGTCAGTCTCTGTGGCCTCTCCCTGGGGAGTAGGAGCACCAGGGATTTCAGCACTCAGAAAGGGTTGGCCCTCACTTCGGGGACTACCCTTGTTCTGAATGGTCCGCAGCCTTCAACAAGGACCCTTGGCTGCACTCGGCTCACAACACAGAATGGCTGTGGTGCCTGGGTGGCTCGGATGGTTATGCGTCTGCCTTTGGCTCAGGTCATGATCTTGAGGTCCTAGGATTGAACCCTACATCTGGCTCCCAATTCAGCAGGGAGTTTGCTTCTTCCTCTCCTTCTGGGGCTCCCTCTGCTTGTGCTCTCCCTCTCTCTCTCTCTCAATTGAAGAAATAAAATCTTTAAAAAGCAACAACAACCCCTCCCCCCAAAACAGAGAAGGGCTGGCTCATTGCCTGTTCCCTGCAAATCCTTTCCTGATGCTTGAGTCCTTTCCCTCAGTGCCTCCTGTCTGCTCGATGCTTTATTCTCAGAGAACATGTGTGTCATTGTATTTTTCCTTTACAGATTGCCTATTTATGTTTTTGCTCATTTTTGCTTTCAAGTAGCTCATCTTTCCTTTCCTTTCCTTTTCTTTTTCTTTTTCTTTTTTTTTTTTTAAGATTTTATTTATTTATTGACAGAGAGAAACACAGCTAGAGAGGGAACACAAGCAGGGGGACCAAGAGAGGAAGAAGCAGGCCTCTCATCTTTTCTTACTGATGGGCAATAGTACTGTCCTATCTTCGCACTCTCCTTCACTCTTGTGGCCTCTGTGTGCAAGGTTTTCATCCCTGCAGCTTAGGTACAATTCCTTAGCGGTACCTGTACACGTACATAAGATATTACACTGCCCAGTGGCTGACGGAGTCGGTTCCGCAGCGACCCTGCATGCGTTCAGATCCCGCCTCCACTCTTCATTAGCTGTAGAGCCTGGGGTGAGTTATTTAAGCTCTCCAGGCCTCAGTGTTCCCGTACATAAAATGGGGATACTAGTAGTACTTCCTTCCAAGGGTTGTTGAGAGGATGAAGTGACACACTCAATGTGAAATGTTTCGCATCATGTCTGGCACAACATACATATTCAAGCGAGAAGTTCTATCTCAGGGTGAATGTGTAGAAAAGACACGCTCAGTAACTGGCTCGGGAGAGGTTGGTGCTTAAGAAGGGTTCAGGTTATAGTGAATTTAATGATGTACTATGTGTTTATTGTTGCATCGATGGTTTTAAGTGTACTGTTGGTTTTCTCCTAATTTCCTCACTTTCTGTTTCCACCTTTCCATAGCCTGCATGTCTCAATGAATAATCTTAAATCAAAATGAAGAAATGAATAAAGGTTCGAGGGGGAGCTACTATATTAGTAGGGAAGATATTGACCCTCTGCCTGGCATTTGTTGGACCCGTGACAGAAATCGACTGCTCTCGGGGTTGAAGGGTCCTGTGAGGCTGGCAGGCTCTCTGTTCTGCTGAGCTTCTAGAAGAACTGCGGTATGTTTGCTCCTGAGATAAGACAGAGCAAGAAGAGCTAAAGTGCTCTGCATGACAGAGGGGGAAGAATTCAGAGTTGGAGGAATTCTAGGATGTAGGGAGGAAAGAGGAGTTGGGACTCGGATAAGAGGGGAGTGGGTGTAAGCAAAGTGTGGGTGGGTTCTGGAATATGACCCCTAGTCCTTCCGATAAGTGCAGTGGAATGATGTTTGGTTTGAATGTGGTTCCTTTGGTCTGAATCTGTGTCCTAGTTGACATGACTATCTCAGGCCAAGCCAAGGAGCCCAGTGGAGCCAGTTACCCCCTTGCTCCCTGACCTGGTGAACTCACACCATTGAGAAGCCTAGGAGCACCGGGAATGATATTCTGATTGCACACATATTTTTTAACCCAGTTTATAATTTGGCTGTGTGTTGGTATGGACACCGTGATATGCCAACCTGGTCTCCTTTAAGACTGTAGGGCTTGATCTCCCTGCTGCAGGGGAATGTTGTAGCAGAGAGCCGCCATGCCCAGGTCTAACAGACACTAATGCTTGAAAATAAATTACTCCAAAATGTGAGAACTCAAAACAACATTTATGATCTTGCCGTTTCTGTAGATTAGGAATTTGGGAGCCGCTGAATGGGTGGTTCTGGCTTCTGTCTGATGAGGTTGTAGTCCTGATGTCGACCAGGGCTGCAGTCATTGGAAGATGTGACTGGAAGACTGGCTTATAAAGGCAGCTCACTAGAATGGCTGTGGCAGAAGGCCATGGGTTCTCACCATGGGGGCCTTTCCATAGGCCTGCTTGAGTCTCCTCACACCATGGCAGCTTTCCTTCCTTCAAGAGGGAAGCCCAAAGAGAAGCTGTGATGGTTGTCATAACCTAATCCTGCCATCACCTCTGCCATGTCCCTTTTGTTAGAAATGACAAGTCCAGGCTTCATCTAAAAGGAGGGGAAGTAAGCTACACCTTTTGGAGGGATGAGTATTAAACAATGCATGGACATATTTTTAAGCCACCAAAATGCTCCACTCCTAAAGGAGCCCATATCCAAAGATGCAAAGGCCCCCAACGTGGGACAGCTCTGAAAAGCCATCTCAGCTTCAGAGCTCCCTTTTGGGTCAGCCCAGCCTTCACTGAGATGCAACAGGGCTCAGCTTCTCCCAGCACAACCCTGTCTGCCCATGTGATATTGCCAAGAACACCATTAATGAACCTTTCACGCTCTTCACCCCAGAGTTGGCTTCCCAGGGAGCCCACCTGAAACGTGGTGTGTTCTGTCACAGAGCTAAATTTTGCGTGTCTCACCTATCTATCTCCTTCTTTGTACATTCTACTCTTGTGAATTACAAAGGCATTCTAATCCCAAGATAAGCTAAATACTTAGATCTTGTTCTATGTTATCTGTGATTTCAAACTTTCCTCTTAATTAAGATAGTTGGAATTTATTTATTTATTTATTTGTTTGTTTATTTATTTATTTACTTACTTACTTACTTACTTGAGAGGGAGTGGAGAGAGGGAATCTTAAGCAGGCTCCACACCCAGCATAAGCTGGAGACAGGGCTTGATCTCAGGACCCTGAGACCATGAGCTTAGCTGAAATCAAGAGTCAGATGCTTAACCAACTGAGTCACCCAAGCACCCCTAATTGGAGCTTATTTCAATCTATCTTGGAGATAAGGACTTTTCTCTGATGCATCATCAATTTTCCTAATACCAGTTTTTTGTTTTGTTTTGTTTTGTTTTTAAAGAATCATTCTGGGCACCTGGGTGGCTCAGTTGGTTAAGCGACTGCCTTCGGCTCAGGTCATGATCCCGGAGACCCCGGATCAAGTCCCACATCGGGCTCCCTGCTGGGCGGGAAGCCTGCTTCTCCCTCTCTCACTCCCCCTGCTTGTGTTCCTTCTCTGGCTGTGTTTCTCTCTGTCAAATGAATAAAATCTTTTAAAAAAAATTTAAAAAAATTAAAAAAGAATCATTTTCCTACTGACATGAAATAAAACATTTAAATATGTACTAAATTCTAATGTTTAATTACGTTGGTTTCTGAGCTTTCTATTCTATTCTGAACTCCAGACACATCATTTTAATTATTATATTTCTGAAGTATATTCTAACAGTACAGGCCACTTTTCTTTTTTCTCCTCTTTTTGGATATTGTCATGAGTTTATTCTTTAGGGATACTTTTATAGTAAATCTGACAGTTGTCTTACTTCCCCAAAATCATACTCCAAGATTTGGATTGGGTTGTGCTAGATGTTTTGATGTCAGGTCTTCCAAAATATCTTTACAATATTAAATTTCTTATTTAAGAATATAATATGTTGGGGAACCTGGGTACCTTAGTCAGTCAAATGTCTGCCTTTGGCTCATGTTATGATCTCAGAGTCCTGTGATCAAGCCCCACGTCAGGCTCCCTGCTCAGTGCTGAGCCTGTTTCTCCTTCTTCTCCCAACTCATTTACACTTCTTTCTGGGTATGACTATATGCATAGAGGATATATGTTGGGAAATATGTGTGTGTATGTGTATGAGTATGTATATGAATATGGGGTGTATGTGTGTGTGTTTTCATGTAGCCCCCACTGGGCTTAGGAAATGTATTCGTAAATATTTTATGACTTTTTTTGCTGTTGGTGATATTTTTAATTATGTTTCCTAGTTGGTCATTCATGAAAGTCAATGAAATCTGTATACCTATTTTTTAGTAAGCCACTGTTCACTCTTACTATTTCTAATACTTTAAACTGATTTGCTTTGATTTTCTTAGGCAAGAAGTTATATCTTCAAATAAGAATTTTCTTTCTCTCTCCAATCTTGACCCTCAAGATTCAGAGGAAGAGCACATCCCTGCTTCATGCTAGCTTTGTTTCTTTTTCATACATAAGTAATATATGAGCACAATACAAGTGTTGGAAAAAAAATTTTTTTAAGTCACACATCTGAAATAACACAACTGTTTGCTACTTAACTTGTCTGTGTGCTTTCTTTCTTTTTTTTTTTTTACTTTAAATTTATTTTATTTTTTCAGTGTTCCAAGATTCATTGCCCATGCCCCACACCCAGTGTTCCATGCAATAGGTGTGTGTGCTTTCTTTTTAGATTGTTTTCTACGGAAATACATATGTGCATGTGCAGGTATGTGTGCACATATGGAAAACCATATATGAACTTGTAAATATTATAGAAAGGAACACTATTTGTAATGTGAATCTTAATCTTCCATAATATGAAAGTATTTTCAGGAAAATAAATATATATGTCATAATTTTATATCATTTTGTGTCATTGTATCATAATCTATTCACTCAAGCTTCTAATTTAGGACATTTAAATTCTCTTCAGTTTTCAATATTCTCAATTGTCTTGCAATACATTCTTCTTGGAATAGTCTTACTCCTGCCCCAACTGCACCTAGCATGAATTCCTGGAAATGGAACTGGTGAGATGAATGATACATGTTCTTAAAACATCTTTGAGGGGCGCCTGGGTGGCTCAGTTGGTTAAGCGACTGCCTTCAGCTCAGGTCATGATCCCGGAGACCTGGGATCGAGTCCCACATCGGGCTCCCTGCTCGGCGGGAAGCCTGCTTCTCCCTCTCTCATTCCCCCTGCTTGTGTTCCCTCTCTCGCTGTGTTTCTCTCTGTCCAATAAATAAATAAAATATTTTTAAAAAAATCTTTGATTTATGCTGTATTGTCCTATGAATGGTTACAGGGGGATTTTAATCCTGTTCATTTCACTGGAGTATGCCTGTCTCCACTCTCTTCAATGCCAGTTTTATCATTGCTTTTCATCTTTACCACTCTGAGAAGAAAAAGAAAAAAGATGTGTTGCATTTCAGTATGAGTTTCTTTGATTAGTAAAGAGGTTGGATACAATTGGATAGCGATCCTTCTTTTGAACCTGTCTCCCTGGGTAGTTTAGCTAGATTTGGATTTTGAGAAGGGTGATTGTGTAATTTTGTTATTAAATGTCAAGTATTCCATATATAAAAACAATATTAACCCCCTTTGTTGTATTTTTTTGCAAACATTTTTCACAGTTTACATCGTGAACTATAATATCCATATATTTTTCACTTGAAGTATCAATTTATTAATTTGCCTTAGATTTTTTAAAAATAAACAAAACATTTTCATTATAACTGGTGCACTTTGTGTTTCTCTCCATAATTGCATTCTACTTCCTCTCTCTCTAAATCTAATCACTATCCCACTTCTGGGGGGATATTATTATTTCCATGCATATGTTAATAGCAACACTATTTGTGTGTCCATAAATGATGTAGATGCTTTTGTTTTGCACATTAGGTTTTGAAACTTTACATAAATTGGATCATATGGTAGGTGTTCTATAATTGACTTTTGCTCAATGGTATGTTTGGAAATATATCCATACTGAAACATAGAGCTATAATTCATTCATTTTAATGGAGGCATACTATTCGGTTTTATAAATAGATGGCAATTTATCCATTTTCCTGTTGTTGGGCACTTAGGGTTTTTATTTTTCTAAATTTTCATCATAACATTTAAATGACTATTATTGTACATGACTCTTTCTGCGCATGTACAAGAATCTCTCCAGGCGCATGATGAAATGGGGGGTTGTCTAGGTCACTGATGTGCACAATTTCAGATTAAATTTTTATCAATGTAATGGGTAAAAAAACCTCACTGTTTTACTTTTATATTTTCCTGGGACAGGTCAGTTTGACTGTGTTTTTACACATTTATTGGCCGCTGGGGTTCCTTCTTCCGTAAATCTTTATATACTTTGCCCATTCTTCTGTTTATTTTTCTTAACTGTGGCATTCCTTTATAGTTACACATGTTACAGATTGCTTCATAGTCTATGATTAGTTTAGAAATTAGTGTGGTGTTTTTGTTTTTGGGTTTGGGCTGTGTGTGTGTGTTTTGAATCTGTCTTTCCCTATACAAAGATTATAAAGATAGTCTCCTATATTTTCTTCTAAAAGTTAAAAACTTTTGTTTTTTATACTAAGTTCTTTAATCAACCTGGAGTTTATTTTGTATGTGGCATGAGGTAAAGATCTAAGTTTTTTCCCATATGGATAACTGTTATCCCAGGACCACTTATCAAATAGTCATCCTTTTGCCACTGGTCTGTTATCGCCTTTTCTGTCATATCAGCTTTCATATATGAGTGAGTCAGTTTCTGTGTTTTCTGTTCTGATCTACTGGTGTCCTTGTTAGTCCTTCTACCGACAACGCATTATAATAATTATACCTTTGGACATTGGTCGATAATGTCCAAAAAAGTCCCTGTACCAGGCTTTTCCCAAAAGTTTTTTTTAATGTAGTTAAATATACCATTGTCTCCTTAATATTTAGTTTTATGTTAGATAGGTGCACTCACCCAACATTATATGTCAGAGTGATTATGTATAAATATTTGAGAGATTCCCCACCCTCCTCCATATTAAAGAATATTTGTATTTATTTGCTTAGATCCCTGATTTTCTGTCATATTTTAAAACACTGGGTACAGAAAGCTTCAGGATCAGAAAGATCCAAGAAAAGGGGGTACATATATATTTTACGTATATGAAATGCATAGCTATAGAAGAGGAGTGGGAAAGTTGAATAATACATTCTCAGTTTCCGAATGAATTTTGACTGGGAATTTAAGAGTGGAATAAATACCAAATTTTGTAACTACCAACTGTTGTTCATGTGGAGGATATAGAGAATGGCAGATATGGGGAGATAATTTTTTTAATGTTTTATGGTTCATTAAAAAGATACTTCTCTCTCTCTCTCTCTCTCTCTCTCTCTCTTTCTTTCTCTCTCTCTCTCTCTCTCACACACACATTGTCACTATGACCCATTGGTGTTTACTCAAGAGTAAATATTTAAACTCATTTCAATTCTATTTTTCTGTATGGTTTCTGTTTAATGGCAATTCCATGATGAGAGTACACTATGGAAATACTTAAATTTTATGTTGATAGATGAAAAATAACTCGCTTTTTGCTAGTACCTTCATAACTCTGCAATTTATTTTAGTAACAAATGCACATAGTAGAAAGTAGATGTCCCTTCCCTACCTGTTTCCTAGTCTCTAACTTGTCTTTTCAGAGGCAAATTGTGTGACCAGTTTCTTAGGAATCTAGAGTTACTCAAGCGTAAACCACATGTATACTTTATCTTCCCTTCACTCTTTTATCCATTCCCCTGTGGAGTAACACAGTACATAAAGTGGGCTATTCCTTACCCCTATCCCTACTGAACACATATGTGGAGATCATTCCTTATCTGTACATAAAGATCTCCCTGGTTATTTTAACACCAGCATAATATTTACTATACAAATGCATCAGTGTATTTATCTAGTCTTTTTGGGGAGGGGGTGAGCCTTTATGTTTCCCCAGTGTTTTATTGTTGTCATTGGTATGTTGAACAAGCACACCTAATGATAAAATCAAAATAAAACTTTTTTCTTCCATTATCCATTTAAAAATATTTCTTTAGGATAACACTTCTTGCCTTTGTTTGAAAACACTAGCAATTCTCATGGGTTTTCATTTTCAGTCAAAAACACAGCCTCAATTCAGAAACTCTAATCTTTATTCCCACATATTAGACCAAACCCCTGAACTTGACTTAGTGTCATATCTTCTTGCCCCAGATCTGGCCAGCTACCAGTCAGAAGACCGCCTTGGGGGAAGTGGCGACTATCTGGCTCTCTTCCTTACACCATCGCCCGGCTAGCTGTGCTTTCATTTCCCATGAGAGTCAGGATGGGGAAAGGGGTATATGAGCAAGGAAAGATAAAGGGATGAAGTGGTGGTTTTCACTGGTTGGGTGATTTTAAGTTCTCTGTCCCTGGCTGATGGCTCATTCTGCCTCTTTCTCTTAGGTTAATGTGGTTATGGGAGGTTTTCTAGAAAGCTGCTCTTCGCTGCAGTTCTCCTGACCTGTTCCTGATTGTTGTTTAGGACTCCTTTGTGGCATGACCAGTCTTGTTCTACGAAGTTCTCCTTGGCCCTTGCAGCAGCCCTACTGAACCAGAACTAAGGACACCCTATGCTCGTTCTTGGCACATATCTGAACACTCATATATCCCTTGTCCTAAAACATCCCTGATTCCAACACAGGTGCAGCTGCAGGGTTCTAACACCAAAGCTGCAAGGCACACCCTCTCTGACTTCTGGATGTCTGAGGAGAGTCAGCCCCTGACCCCAGGTCACTTTAGCACCCCCAGGGGCAGGCACCCATCTTCCTTTTCCCCCACTGCTGGAAAAGTCTCTTGAAGTTCCCCAAGAAGTTCCTTGAAATTCTCCTTCCTAGTCTTAACAGCAGTCTTCTCCACTGGCTCCCCAAATTTGGGGTGAAGACCCAGAAAAGCAACAGTTCTCTAAAGAATCCTTTCCCCAAAACCCCACTCTTGTTTTCATCCTTGATGTAGCTGAGCAGTTCAAGAACCATTGGACAGATTCTTGGCTAAATCCCTTTGTCAAGTTGCAGAGAGGAAAGGATCTATGCCACATTCACTTTGATATCCTGAGCCAAGAAGAGTTCCATTATAATATTTTGTTACACTATCATAAATAATACTGCCATTAATATTCTTGTCCAGGGATATATATTTGTGCACTTGGACCAGTGTATCTACGTAAATTACCAGATGAATTAACAGAAAAGGAATTGTGGAGCCAAAGTGTATGGATATCTCTTTATTATTAAAATATTGACATAAGATATTGCCAAATTGTTCTCCAAAGGGTTATACAAATTACTCACCAAGAATATATAAGCGTGTCTGTTTCCCACTGTTTGAATAAGCTTCATATTTTACATTTAAGCTTATAACTACCTGGATTTATTCTGACACAAATTATGCTTTAACTTCTCATACATCTCCTGCCCCCAACTATATTAGATAGTAAATGCAAATGTGTTTATTGAAGAAATTCACCCATTCTCTGCAACTGAAAATGCAACTCTTATTCTGTAATACATTCTTGAATATTTTTGGACTTGTTCTGGGCTTTGTCCTTTTGCTCCACTGATCTGTTTTGTCTATTCTTGCGCTAGTTCCATACGATTGTGATTATTGTAACCTCATTATAAATTGTAATATCTGGTAGGGATATTCCCATTTCATTATTCTCCTTCTTTCAAAATTCCCTGGATCTTATCAAACTTTATTCTTTCAATGATTTTTAGAAGCATTCTACCTAGTTTTTAAAAATCCCATATGGATTTTGATGAAGATTACAAATTATAGTTAAATATAATGTGGGAAATGGACAACTTTCTAATATTTAATATTCCGACACAGTATTCTTACTAGTTATTTAAAGAATTCAAGTGAGCTTTGTAATTTTCTTCATACAAGTTTTTCCATATATTTCCATAAACCAAATTATATATATATGTGACATTGCATATATTTTTTGTTACTATTGTAATAAAGATCTTTTTCCCATTATACTTTCTTCTTTTATTTTTTTTTAAAGATCACAAATTTTATTTGGAGTAATATTGAGAACAATTGCAAATAGAGAAAACTTTTCCACAGGAGTAGATTCGGGGGAGTCAAATACAATCACTAACAGACAACATTTATATATCTCTCAGTTAATTACAGTTCACAAAAAGTTGCAAAATACCTCAAAGACAGTGAACTAGACTAGAACCTGATAATCTGATAATTTGGTAAAGAACATGTATAGCTTTCCATTGGAACATGTTATACATTTGTTAATGTCTGTTAAGTAGAGCCCAACGTGTCCAATGATAAGCCAAAGTTCAACAAAAGACCACAAGAAAAATTGCTTCCACAAGCCCTGGAGGAAATGCCTGTCATGCCTCCAGGGGCCACATGGGGAGGTGAAGGCAGGGTGCAGGCAGAGAGAGAACAGGACCTCAGGAACATGCCTTTATTGGGTTCCCAAGCTGGGATTGGGTTGGTCATTTCAAGCCAAAGATAGGGAAGTTTTGGTAATCTCTGTGGTGTCTTATCAAAGGGGCGCGCAAAGGGAAGGCCTGGGAGGCAGGAGAGATTGTTAATCACAAGGGCTGTGGCACACACGTGGCACACACTTGTATGAAAGGGCTAATGTCAGTTGAATGTCCCCCCTTGGCCAAACAAAGTGGATGCTGACACAGCAATACCGTGGAGTAGCTTAGCTAAACTTTCAGTAAAACACATTTTTCCCTCTACAATCTACCCATTTTAAACAAAAACAATTTAAAAAATTCTTGATCACAAAATAAGATTAATCTCATTTGGATTGGATTGATTATTTATATTGGAGCAGCAAGAGTGTGAATTTGCCATATGAGCTCTCTTAAATTTGCTTTGCTGTGATTTTTCAAAAGGAAAATAAAATTGAACTTTTTAAAAAATTTTTTAAATTTTTTTTATTGTTACTTCAATTTTTTTTCCAGTGTTCCAAGATTCATTCCCCATTCCCCACACCCAGTGCTCCACGCTTCAGGTGTCCCCAGTACCCACCACCAGGCTCTCCCATCCCTCCACCCCCCTCCCTCCAAGTCCCTCAGTTTGTTTCTGTGTCCAAAGTCTCTGTTGTTTCATTTCTCTCCCTGGATTACCCTACTTCCCATTTACTTTCCTTCTCCCACTGTCCTCCAGGTTACCCCTCATGCACCGCAAGTAAGTGAAACCATGCGATACTTGACTTTCTCTTCTTGGCTTATTTCACTCAGCATAATCTCTTCCAGTCCAGTCCATGTTGCTACAAAAGTTGGATATTCATCCTTTCTGA
>PITA01005878.1:0-29694 GCA_004023965.1 Spilogale gracilis
CAGGATGAGGAGATAGAGAGCCAGGCGGGGGAGGGGTGCTGGGGCGGGGCTTAGGGGCTCAGTGCGGGACAGGGATGGAGGCGGCGGCGGGCAGGACGTGCAGGCTTCTGGGTGAGGGAGTTCTGGGCCAGCTTAGGTCGCTGGGGGGTGCTTCCAGAGTGGGGGTGAGCAGAAGGGGGCCGGGGGCGTTGACTGCAGGTGGGATGGGCCCAAGGACAGCAGGTGGGGTCGTGGTTGGAGGGGGGCACCTTTGGGCCCTCCTGGGGACTCTGCAGGGGCTGTGAGCAGGAGACAGAGGACCACTTGCAGGGGCGCAGCCTCAGAGTGATTCTAGGGCTGAGCCGATGTTGGGGAGACGCCAGGGGAGGGGGTCATAACTCCCTTTCTCCCAGCTTGGATGTGGGCCCAGTGACTTCCCTGTGAAAAGTGCAGAATGGTGGGGTGGGGGGTGATTCTGCAAGGAACTCCGCCTCTGCTGGGCGACCAGGGCTGACTGCGGCAGCGACAAGGCCGCTCTGTGGTCGCCTCCCAACAACCCATGAGCCCTACCTCTCTGGACCCATGAGAGCATCACCAGAAGATTCCAGTCGAGGGACACTGCAAGATCCCGCCCACGAGCTCTCAAAACAGCCAAGGGCATTGTCGCAGCCAAGAGGAGCCTTGGGGGGAGCTCGCAGGGGGAGCTGCGGATGAGATGTGCTGTGGGGTCTTGGACAAGAAAAGGGCAGGAGGGAAAACCAAGGAAATGTGAGTCAGTTTGGGCAACAGTGTATCAGCCAGAGTGTATCGGCCAGCTCCGGGGGCTGGGACAAGCCGGCCACCTGTCACCCATCGCGGATAACGGGAAGCTGTGGAGTTTATGGGAAGCTGGGACTACTGGCTCCGCAAGCTTTCAGGGTGTGCGTGTGCGTGTGTGTGTGCGTGTGCACGTGTGTGTGCTATCAGCCAGAGTGTATCGGCCAGCTCCGGGGGCTGGGACAAGCCGGCCACCTGTCGCCCATCGCGGATAACGGGAAGCTGTGGAGTTTATGGGAAGCTGGGACTACTGGCTCCGCAAGCTTTCAGGGTGTGCGTGTGTGTGTGCGTGTGCACGTGTGTGTGTGTGTGTGTGCGTGAGTGCTCGTGTGCATGTTTCGATTCCACATATAAGAGATCATACAGGGAAGGCAATTATCCCGTGATTTCACTCCTATGTAGACTTTAAGAAACAAAACAGGAACATAGGGGAAGGGAAGGGAAAATAAACTTAAGACCAAAATGGAGAGGCAAACCATAAGCGATGCTAAACTCTAGGAGGCAAACTCTAGGGCTGCTGGAGGGGAGGGGGGGATGGGGTCACTGGGGGATGGGCATTCAGGAGGGCACACGGTATAAAGAGCACTGGGTGTTATTAGACTGATGGATCACTGACCTCTACCTCTGAAACTAATAATACACTACATGTTAATTAATTGAATTGAAATAAATTAAGATAAAATTAAAAAAGAGATCATATGGTGTCTGACTTTCTCTGTCTGACTCATTTCACTTAGTGTAACGTCCTCAAGTTCCACTCATGTCGTTGCAAATGGCTAGATGTCCTTCTCTTTAGGGTGAGTGGTATTCCTGTCTGCACACAGTGTTTCCTCCGTCCATCCATCCACGAACACTTAGGGGCTTTCCAGGTCTCGGCTGCTGCACACGATGCTGCGGTAAACACGGGGGAGCACGTCGCTTTTTGAAGCAGTATTTTTGTTTTCTTTGGATTGCTGAGTTGGGCTCTCCGGGTCCTGCGGTAGCTCTGTTTGTAACTTTTGAGGTCCCTCCACACTGTTTCCCAGAGCGTCTGCAGCAGCTTGCATTCCCACCAGGAGTGCGCGAGGGCTCCCCTTTCTCCGCATCCTCGCCAGCACCTGTTGGTAATTGTAGCCGTTCTGACCAGTGTGAGCTGGGATCTCACTGTGGTCGATTTGCATTTCCCTGATTAGTGATACTGACCATCTTTTTATGTGTCTGTTGAACACCTGTAGGTCTTCTTTGGGAAAAAAGAGGTACTCATCAGATTTGCTGCCCGTTTTTTTTTTTTTTAAGATTTTATTTATTTAACTGACACAGAGAGATCACAAATGGGCAGAGAGAGAGGAGGAAGCAGGCTCCCCGCTGAGCAGAGAGACCCTGAGATCATGACCTGAGCGGAAGGCAGAGGCTTTAACCCTCTGAGCCACCCAGGTGCCCTGCTGTTTTTTTTTTTTCTTAATAGGATTGTTTGTTTTATTGCTATTGCATTATATGTGTTCTTTATATATTTTGAATATTGACACCTTATCAGATATGGAATTTACAAATTTGGAGTTTTATGGTTTCAGTTCCTAACATTCAAGTCTTTACCCCATTTTGAGTTTATTTTTCTGTGTGGTGGAAGATAAAAGAGACCGTCCATTATATATTCTTGGCTCCTTTGTCATCAATTAATTGGCCATATGCGCGTGGGTTTATTTCTGGCTGTCTATTCTATGTCTGTCTGCTGATCTGTAGGTCTGTTTTTATGCGGCCGCTGTACCATTTTAACGATTGCAGCTTTGGGGTACCGTTTGAAATCAGGAAGTACTACGTCTCCAGCTCTGTTCTTCATCCTCAAGATTGCTTTGGCCTTTTGGGGTCCTATGTGTCTCCGTGCACATTTTGGGATAGTTTGCTCTATTTCTGTGAAAAAGGTCACCGGAGTTTAGCCCGGGAATGCACGGGGTCTGTGCATTACTCCGGCAACGTGGATGTTATGACAACATCAGTTACACGAGCACAGGAGATTTAAGATACTGCTCTAAATATCTAAAAATATTTATTCTAGGGCCCCTGGGTGGCTCAGAGGGTTAAGCCTCTGCCTTCGGCTCAGGTCGTGATCTCAGGGTCCTGGGATCGAGTCCCACATCGGGCTCTCTGCTCGGCGGGGAGCCTGCTTCCCCCTCTCTCTCTGCCTGCCTCTCTGCCTACTTGTGATCTCTCTCTCTCTGTCAAATAAATAAATAAAATCTTTTAAAAATTAACGAAAAATATTTGTTCTAAAATTGTTTAATTAAAAAAATTTTTACATATTTCCTTATTTATTTTAGAGAGAGCGAGAGCACAAGAGGAGGGGCAGGGGCAGAGGGAGAGAGAGAGAGAGACTCTCAGGCCGACCCCCCACGGAGCGGGGCTCAGTCTCACAACCCTGAGATCGTGACCGGAGCTGCAACCAAGAGTCGGAGGCCTAACTGAATGTGCCATCCAGGCACCCTCAATTTTTTGAATTTTATATTTGATTTTTAGCAGTGGAAACTGTCTTCATTGCTCTCTCCGCCTGTCATTTAGCTTTGTTCTGTTTTTTAGCAAGGACGCCAGAGTGAAAAATCACCCCAGGGACCAGGAGCGATGAGGGCCGCCTGCTCCCAGCGTCACTCCTGAGCCTCGTGGCCCATCCGTCCATGTAGCTCTGGGGTCTAGAGGACGCCAGACTCTCGCACAGCAGGAAGAGTGCCTGGAGGGCAGGAGCCGCTGGCCCCTACCGTGGGGGGAGGGGCTCACAGAATGTGCTGGGGGGGGCTGGCAAGCACCGGTGTGGCCCCAGGAGGCTCCCATGCAGGAGCCTTGCTGTCAGTCTTGGGGTCCCTGGGCACCCTGTTGCAGCTGTGTGGCGGGGGCACAGAAAGGGGGTGCCCGGGTGGTCTGGAGACCGCAGAGGAGCGGGCCTCTGGGTGACCAGCTCAGCGCCTCAGGCCAGCCCCAAGATCAGGCCCTGAGACCTGCAGGCTTGTGGGGTCTCTGGACACCTGTCCTCAGCCATGGAAACCCCAGCAAAGCCCAACATCACACATGTGGAGAGCCCCTTGTGGGGTCAAAGGGCAGGACCCAAATAGGCTCCCCACCTCCTCGGGAACTACGGCTGAGCCTTGGCCGTGCAGCTGGCATCATCCAGGCCTGTGCGGGCCGGTTCAGAGGGCGCGCAGGTGAGCCCAGCCAGGCTGCCTGAGCGCTGCCCTCCCATGGCCAGGGCGGCCGCGGGGCGGCGTGGGATGAGGTCCCATGTGGCCTGGGGCTCACTCTCAGGGGTGCTGCTAATGCTTCCAGCCTGCAGGGTCACCCACAGCTCCCTCCCGGCGGGGGAAGGGGGAGCTTCAGGCGTCGCCCTGCTGGGGTTGGGGCGGTCACGGGCAGCCAGAGAGGTCCCAGCCCGGTGCAGGGCTCCAGGCAAGACACACCCACCCCAAGTCAGCCCTCATGCTGTCCTTCTGCGTCTCTGCAGTGGCCCCAGGAATAGCAGGGGGGGCGCGGAGGTCACCCCAGGCAACTGCAGAAGGTTCTTGGGCGAAAGAAGCAGGGAGAGGGGGCCTGGCAGCGGGCCCCGTGAGGGGTCTCACCGAGAGAGCATGGTGACCAGGGCAGACGCCGGGCACCGCCTCCCTGGGGCACGTGGGGGAAGCGACCTGGCGTGAGTGTCCCTCTGGGGGCTGGGGTTCGGGCCCCTTTTCCTTTACTCCGGATATGAGACTGGGGCTCCTGGCTGCCTGGAGATGAGTCAAGCTGGAGAGACAGCGCCCAGGCAGCGGGAATTCGCAGCCTTCGCCCCTTGGTGCCCTCCCCCCCTACGGCTGGCTTCCGGGCAGAGAGGCCGCACCCCGTCCTCTGCGGGGTCTGCAGCTGGTTTCCCAAAGCAGCTCTCCGTGAGCACACTTTCACATGATGTCTATAAACGCACAGGGAGGGAAACATTCTTTGCTAAGCACGTCAAGGGAGATGGAGGGCCAAGCACATTTCCTGCAGGACTTCCCAGGGACTAAATGAACCCCCGGGCAGAGGACAGGCGCACAGCATGTGCTGGGCCAGTCTGACCGCCAGACCCTCCCGAGGATCCCCGAGACCGCTTCCCCAGACGGGCTGGAGCTGCTGGCCCGCCGCCCCGCGCTGGGCTTATCGGCTGCAGGGCCAGGCAGTGCTGGGCTCAGGACTTCAGCCACAGAGGCGAAGAGGAGACCCAGCCTCCCAGCTGGGTCCCTTGTGCCCCTCCTGGACACGGAGGACCCCAGACAAGGCCACTCTGTGACCTGAGTGGGAAAGCGGAGACGTGCCTCCAAGTTAGGCCCGAGCATCCCACCCGCAGAAGTGACCCTTCCCCTGGCTAAGGTGGGGACGGCCGCCTTCTCCCTGCTTCTGCATGGACTCCATGCCCCTTCCCCACGGCACCCCACTCAGAGCGGGGGCGGCGGGGGAGCCCCCGGCACAGGCTGCGGCCGACCGTGCTGGGCTGGGGAACACTGCCCGGAAAACCAGTCTCCTCTCTGCTTCCTTTCACTCTCGACGCTTTGTCTTTTCCTTACTGATCTGAATCTTACCTCATCCTAGGAGTCTGCTGCCAACGTTTTCCTCCGTTCGCGGCACGTCCGGCATCGTTTAGTCTCATCTAGTGGCTTGTCCCTTCGTGATCCTCACTTTTCCTATCATAGCCATCCCAAGAAGACAAAGACACTCATCTTTATCTCAGTATTGTGTCTCATTTTTTCACTTACATCTTTAATCAGAGTATTTTTTGGTGTTCGGCACGATTTTTGCAGATTTGCCCTTCGTTTCAGGACTGGCTAGGAAGAACCCATGCCCTCCGTCACGCGAGTGTGTCAAAAATGATGCATTTGTTAGGTCACCAGCCCTCTGTGTCTGGGTCACGCTGGGGCTCGCCTCCCACCCCCCAGCGTCTCCTGCAGCCCCCCGCCGCCCCCCCGTGCTCCTCCTCCGGCTTTATAACCCTGCAGGTGTCCAGGGAGCCCCACAGCCTTCGAGAGGGCCGGTGCCTGTGGCTTCTCCTTCCTAAAGAAGGTTGGGGTCAAGTCCTGAAGCCCCCGTAGTGATTGGAGTCAACTCTATGAGCCTCAAAGATTAAGCAAGAACGAACTTTTTAAAATATAATTAAGAAGTGAGTCCAGGAACACGGTGTATCTTTCTGTTTCTGTCTTCTTTTTTCTTTCTAAAGATGTTATTTATTTATTAGAAAGAGAGAGAGCGCACAGACGCAAGCTGGGGGAAGGGGCAGACTCCCCGTGGAGCACGGAGCCTGATGCGGGGCTCGAGCCCACAACCCTGAGACCATGATCCAGGCTGCAGGCAGACGCTTCACCGACTGAGCCAGCAGTGCCCCTGTTTCTTTCTTCTGTGGGAGCTGCAGCTTTCCTATCTTTACTTCTAAATGCTGTTTTGTTTGGTATTGTGAATATTTTCCTCTGTCTTTGCTTTCTTTCTTTCTTTAAGTCTCTGGGTATTTTCTACCTTTAATAGACAAATGAATGTGGCTGTGGGCTCTAAAGCCCCGGGGCCCTGAGTGAGCAAGGAACGCCGCCCCTCCCGGAGCTCGTGGGCACGTGGGCCCTTCCAGGCGCCCAGGCTTGCTTTCTTCTCTTGCTTTTCTGCACAACAACTGAGTCATCCCGCACACATGGCCTGGCCACCTAGAGCAGGTCCCTGCTCACAGCCCCGGCTCCACTGCTGGCCTTTCCGTGGCCCATGGGATGCTTTATCTGGCTTCGAACTGCTTCCCTAGAGGGACACTGGGTGGTTTCCGTTCCTCGGTCCTCATGCATCATCGGCAGGGGCCACCCACCCCTCCAACCATGAAGCAGGTCACTTCTGTCTTTGGTTCTCCGCAGACTCAGCAGGAAAAGGGGCAGGCAGGGACGAGCCAGCCCCACCATGTGTTTCGGGAGCGATGTCCCGCTGGACAGGTTCCTCCCCGGGGCCTCTGCACCTGTGGCTCCTCTGTGTAGGATGCTGGTCTCCAGAGGCCCCTGCTGCTTGGGCCTTTGTCTTCCCAGGGGCTGCCGCTCTCACACCTGCAAACCCTGCCCCTTCCTGCCCGTTGGGTTTCATCTTCTGCACTCTTGCCTCTGGGTGCAGCCTGGGTCACTCATCTATTCTGTTTATTGTGAGTCTCCTCCTCCCAGGTAGGAACTTCTTGGGAAACGAGTCTGGTCAGTTTTGTTCTCCTAGAACGATGCCGGACACAGAACAGGTGTTAAATAAATGCTTCTCCACGTGGCCCTGCTCTCCTGGCGCACCTGGGCTCTTGGAGGAGGAAGCATGCTTGCTGTTCTTCCACTCACGCCTTGTGCTTAGACATGGAGGTGCAGAGACCCCAGACCCTTCTGTCAAAGCAAAGATCACCCGGGCAGCCTTGCGCCAGCTGGAAAGTGTGCTTTCAACACATGTTTTTAAAATAGCAATGCTACCTTAAAGATACAAATGTAGCGATCCGAAGGGGCACCTGCACCCCGATGTTCATCGCAGCGATTCGACAATGACCAAACTATGGAAAGAGCCCAGATGCCCATCAACAGATGAATGGATAAAGAAGATGTGGGGTGTATATACAATGGAATACTATGCAGCCATCAAAACCCCCCAAATCTTGCCATTTGCAATGACATGGATGGAACTAGAGGATATTATGCTAAGCAAAATAAGTCAATCAGAGTAAGACAATTATTATATGATCTCACCGATATGAGGAATTTGAGAAACAAGGCAAGGATCATAGGGGAAGGGAGGGAAAAATAAAACATGACAAAATCAGAGAGGGAGGCAAACCATAAGAGACTCTTAAACTCAGAAAACAAACTGAGGGTTGCTGGGGGGAGGAGGGGAGGGACAGGGTGGCTGGGGGATGGACATTGGGGAGGGTATGTGCTATGGTGAGTGCTGTGAATTGTGTAAGATTGATGATTCACAGACCTGTACCCCTGAAACCAATAATATGTTATATGTTAATAAAAAAATAGAAGTCTCACCCTCTACAAAGAGTTTAACTTGCACAAGTTTATAAATGCCTGCTAAATGGCAAATATAGAATTTGAAACCTAAAAAAATTAGCAATCTCACAAAAAAATCTGAACCCTAAAAAATAGCAATCTCACCAAAAAAATAGCAATGCCACATAAATAGTGTGGGAAGAGGGTTAGGCAAGCTTTACCCTATTCCTACTGCTAATTCTAATGAAAACCCGAGTGTTACACACAAAATGAATATGAAAAGACCCTGAAAGGTGGAGAGACTTTCCAAGGGACTCCGGAAGCCAAGGATTCACATGGTGATTACTTCCCTCATTTGATCTCTTTTCAGTTTTTGCCTCATATCCCAGGTCTGCTACCAAAGAAGCCAGCAACCCAGAAACAGTCACAAAACAAACAAACAAACAAACAAACAAACAAAACCCCCCAAAACTATGCAATCAGTGGAAAGCCTGAAGAGAATGAAAGGACTGGCCCTTCTATGAGCAAGAAGGAACTCTCCCTGCCAACCACCCGGAGCTGGGGCATTGATTGGTGTTTTCTGGCCTTCAGACTGGCCTGAAACATTGGCTCTTCTTGGGTCTCAAACCCGCATGCTTTCACACCGGAACCTACACCATCAGCTCTATTGGGTCTCCAGCTTGTCGGCTATAGATCTTGGAACCTCTCAGCCTTCATGATCCTGTGAGCCAATGTTTAAATAGTATATATACATACATTCTACTGGTTATGTTTCTCTGGAGATCTCTGAGTAATATGGCAGCTCTCATAAAAAAAATGCTTCAGTGAGCAATTGTGAATTAGAAACAAGTGGAAAAACAAGTCCTACTCAAGAAAGAGTTACGGCAAAGAAATAGAAGATGAAAGGGAGAGCCCAATGAAGATACAATAGCTAGATAAATAACAACTAAACAACTTAAAATTAAAAACAAAAAACAAAAACCACAAAAACTCCATGGAGGGATCAGAAGAAAGAATCAATGAACTGGAAGGTAGAGCAGAAGTACCCTTGGCACTTGGGTAGCTCGGTCAATTAAGCATCCTACTCTTGATCTCAGCTCAGGTCTTGATCTCAGAGTTATGAGTTTAAGCCCTGTGTTGGGCTCCACACTGGGTACGGAGTCTACTTAAAAAAAAAAAAAAAAAGAACAGAGGCACCCAGTCTGAACAACACAGACATAATATACTGAGAAAGTGAACAGAACCCAAGGGACCTGGGTGACTACAGCCACAGGATTTGTCACTGGAGTCCCAGGGGGAGAAGAGAAAGAGCATGAAGCTTAAAAGTACATGAAATGATGACTGAAAAATTCTCAAATTTTGGCAGAAGTCATAAAGCCCTATGGATTCAGCAATGTGAACATATCCCAAATAGGATAAATCCAATAAAATTCCCACTGAGACACATCATAGTAAAACTTCTGAAAACCAAGGACAAGGAAGTCTTGAAATCAGTGAGAGATATCTCACATTATACTTATAATAGGAAAAAACAATTCAGATGACACCAAATTTCAGAAATTATGGGGGTCTGAAGCATTTTCAGGTGTAGAACAAGGAGAACCACTAACCCAGAATTCTGTGTCCAGTGACAATGTCCTTCAGGAATGAAGAATCAGGAATTTGCCAATAAAAGAAAACTAAAGAAATTTGTCATGAGCAGTCCTACCCTAAAAGAATATCTCAACAAAAAACAATGATTAAAGAAAGAGTTCTAAAACATCAACAAGAAGGGAGAGACACAATCAGGAAACAGAAAGAAATAGAAGGTATCCAGCTTGGCAAAGAAGAAGGCAAACTCTCCCTCTTTGCAGACGACATGATACTCTATGTGGAAAACCCAAAAGACTCTACCCCCAAACTACTAGAACTCATACAACAATTCGGTAATGTGACAGGATACAAAATCAACGCACAGGAATCAGTTGCATTCTTATACACTAACAATGAAAATATAGAAGGGGAAATCAGAGAATCGATTCCTTTTACTATAGCACCAAAAACCATAAGATACTTAGGAATAAACCTAACCAAAGAAGTCAAGGATCTGTGCCAGAGGCCAGCCCCAGCAACAGTCAGGATCCGAGGGTGAGAGAAGGCATCGGCGGTGAGGAAATCAAACTCAAAGATGGTATAGGGATCTCCTGAAAACACTGTCCTCAGGGCTCTTTATTTATAGCAGAGAGTTACATATTTTTTCAGATGGAAACCATATGATCAAAGAGTTTTTTTAAGTGATGGATCATCAATCTTGAGTGACAATAGTGACAATAGTGTTTTTGAGGGTCCTTGTAAAAACAGGACCTGCCTTGTGCCCTTGAGGGTCTCACACAATGAAACGGGATGTGCCTATTTCTTTGAAGGGCCCATACAATAAAGCAGAATGTGCCAATTATATCCTAATATATAGACTGATCAATCACAGGCAGGCATGTCCTGAGCAACAGATGGTTCCTGCAAATCCTTATCTTATTAGAACATTTTACTTCCCCCCAGCATAGGGAAGTGAATGAATGGTCACACAAACAGGAGGTTGCAATATCTAAGCTATTTATGTTAGTAAAGATTTCACTAAGTTTTAAAGTAAGTATGTTGTGCCCCCATAATCCTACAATTATTAAGCTTCATAAGGATTGGTATGGCTCTCCACGCCTTGGATGAGCGCTTGCCCAAGGGCACATCCCAGGGACACAAAGGACATATTGCCCCGGCCCACAGGGCATGTGGCTTCCCAGATTCTTGGTGAGGAAAACCTGGAGGGACTTTTATCCACATTCACAGGTACCTCCACCAAAGTTTTTGGGGCTTGCAGCACGGCGGGGGGGGGGGGCGCGGATCACGCTGCCCCCGACAGATCTGTACTTGAGGAACTACAAAATACTCATGAAAGAAATTGAAGAAGACACAAAAAGATGGAACAGCATTCCATGCTCATGGATCGGAAGAATAAACATTGTCAAAATATCTATATTGCTCAGAGCAATCTATACTTTCAATGCCATTCCGATCAAAATTCCACCAACATTCTTCAAAGCGTTGGAACAAACAATCCTAAAATTTATATGGAACCAAAAAAGACCCTGAATCGCTAAGGAATTGCTGAAGAAGAAAAACAAAGCTGGGGGCATCTTGTTACCTGACTTCAGGCTTTATTACAAAGCTGTGATTACCAAGACAGGGTGGTACTGGCACAAAAACAGAGAAATAGACCAATGGAACAGAGTAGAGAGTCCAGATATGGACCCACAAATCTATGGTCAAATCATCTTCAACAAAGCAGGAAAAAATATCCAGTGGAAAAAAGACAGTCTCTTCAATAAATGGTGCTGGGAAAATTGGACAGCTGGGAAAATTAGAAGAATGAAACTAGACCATTCTCTTACACCACACACAAAGGCAAACTCGAAATGGATGAAAGACCTCAACGTGAGGCAGGAATCCATCAAAATCCTGGAAGAGAACATAGGCAGTAACCTCTTTGACATCGGCCACAGCAACTTCTTTCAAGACACGTCTCCAAAGGCAAAGGAGACAAAAGCGAAAATGAACTTTTGGGACTTCATCAAAATAAAAAGCTTCTGTGCAGCAAAGGAAACAGTCAACAAAACAAAGAGGCAACCCACGGAATGGGAGAGGATATTTGCAAATGACACTACAGACAAAGGGCTGATATCCAAGATCTATAAAGAACTACTCAAACTCAACACCCAAAAAAAGGATGATCGTATCAAAAAATGGGCAGGAGACATGAAGAGGCACTTCTCCATAGAAGATATACAAATGGCTAACAGACACATGAAAAAATGTTCATCATCACTAGCTATCAGGGAAATTCAAATCAAAACCACACTGAGATACTACCTTACACCAGTCAGAATGGCCAAAATTAACAAGTTAGGAAACAACAAGTGTTGGAGAGGCTGCGGAGAAAGGGGAACCCTCTTACACTGTTGGTGGGAATGCAAGCCAGTGCAGCTGCTTTGGAAAACAGTGTGGAGATTCCTTAAAAAATTAAAAACAGAGCTACCCTATGACCCTGCAATTGCACTACTGGGTATTTACCCCAAAGATACAGACGTAGTGAAAAGAGGGCCATATGGACCCCAGTGTTCATTGCAGCAATGGCCACAATCTCCAAACTGTGGAAAGAGCCAAGGTGCCCATCAACAGATGAATGGATAAAGAAGATGTGGTCCATATATACAATGGAATACTACGCCTCCATCAGAAAGGATGAATATCCAACTTTTGTAGCAACATGGAGTGGATTGGAAGAGATTATGCTGAGTGAAATAAGCCAAGTAGAGAAAGTCAAGTATCACATGGTTTCGCTTACTTGTGGTGCATAAGGGGTAATATAGAAGACAGTAGGAGAAGGAAAGTAAATGGGAAGTAGGGTAATTCAGGGAGAGAAACGAAACAAGAGAGACTTTGGACACAGAAACAAACTGAGGGACTTGGAGGGAGGGGATGGGGGGATGGGAAAGCCTGGTGGTGAGTACTGAGGGCGCCTATTGCATGGAGCACTGGGTGTGGGGAATGGGCAATGAATCTTGGAACACTGAAAAAAAAAGAAGGGAGGGACAATGAAAAGAGTAAAAATATGAGTGAATACATTTCCTCTTTTGTCTTCAGTTTTATAGATTTGTTTTTTATAGTGGAAGCAAAAATTATAACACTGTCTGATGTAGTTCTAAGTGTACTTAGAATAAATATTTAAGGAAAGTATATTATAAGTGAGGAAGCTCAAATGATGTAACGTGAGGCGAGGTGTCTATACTTTCACCCAAACTGGTAAGATGTTGACACCAGCAGATTTTGATGAGTTATGTATAGATAACATCATACCAGAACAACCACCAAAAACCTATATAAAAAGATACTATAGGCAAATTACAATGGGATTCTGTAAGGTGTTCAGGTAACCCATAGGAAGGCAGGAAAAAGAAAACAGAATGAACAACAACAAAAAGGTAAAATGGTAGATTTAAGCCCTAACATGTCAACAATTACAATAAATGTAGATTTTCCTAGTAGACCAGTTAAAAGCCTGGTTGCATGAGTAGGTTTTTAAAAATGACCGACTATACGCTGTGTACAAGAAATTCCCTTCAACGATTATAACGTAGGTAGATGGGAAGTAACAGGATGGGTCTTCAGCTCAAAGTAGAGCGAATAACCGAAGCAATGAAAACGGACCCTTTTACCATTACATGGTGATGAAATGGTTAATCTGCCAAGAAGAAACAAGAACCTTGACAGGTGTGCAACAATGGACGAAGCTGAGAACCACGTGCGGCAAACTGAATAGAACTAAGTGGAGGGGCAGACAAATCCACAAGGCACCTGGGGGTCAGCATTCCCTTCTCAGCAACAGACAAAACAATCAGCAAACATGTAGAGACTCCACATCACCGGCAGCCAACAGCCCGCGTCTCATCAACGTTTACACAACATTCCATCCAACAGCAGCACATGCACGTTTGTTTCAAGTGTGCACAGTTGTGTACTAAGACAGACCACATCCCAGGCCATGAAACAAACCCCCAACAAACTTAAGAGAAGTGAAGTCATAAAACATGTGTTTTCTGATCATGGAGTCCAACTAGAAATTAAGAGCACAAAGATAACAGAAAAGTCTCCAACCATGTGCAAACTAAACATCACACTTCTGAATACCCATGGGTTAAAGAGAAATCTCAAAAAACACGTTGAATTGCATGACAACGAATAAAGCAACATCTGCTACATCACGGGTTGCAGCTACAGCAGAGCGGGGAGAAAGCTCTAGCGCTGATGCAGACATTGGAAAAGAGGAAATACCTAAGCAATCATCTATGCGCCCACATCCAGAACCTAGAAGAGAGTCACAAATCAGGTCTCAGCTGGTGCCAAAAGGCTGAAATTATTTCCTGCATATTTTCAGACCATAATGCTTTAAAACTTGAACTTAACCACAAGAGGAAATTTGGAAGGAAAACAAATACAAGGAGATTAAAGAACATTCTATTAGAGAATGACTGGGTCAACCAGAAAATTAAAGAAGAATTAGAAAAAATCATGGAAACAAATGAAAATGAAAGCAAAACTGTTCAAAACCTTTGAGGTGCAGCAAAGTCTGTCATAAGAGGGAAGTACATAGTAATACAAGCCTTTCTCAAGAAACAAGAAACGTCTCAAATACACAACCTAACCATACACCTAAAGGAGCTGGAGAAATGACACCAAACAAAGGCTGAACCCAGCAGGAGAAGATGGTTAATAAAGATTAGAACAGAAATCAGTGAAATACAAACCAAAAGAACAGTAGAACAGATCAATGAAACTAGGAGCTGATTCTTTGAAAGAATTAATAAGATTGACAACCCCCTAGCCAGGCTTATCAGAGAGAGAGAGAGAAAGAGAGAGAGAGAGAGAGAGAACCCAAATTAACAAAATCATGAATGAAAGAGGAGAGAGCACAACTAATAGTGAAGAAATACAATTATAAGAACATATGATGAGCAATTATATTGTCACAAATTAGGCAATCTGGAAGAAACGGATGTGTCCCTAGAAACATACAAACTATCAAAACTGAAAAAGGAAGACATAGAAAACCTGAAGAAACCCATAACCAAAAAGGAAATTAAGTAATCAAAAATCTCCTGACAAACAAGATTCCAGGGCCAAAAGTCTTCCCAGAGGAATTCTACCAAACATTTAAAGCTTTAATACCTATTCTTCTGAAGCTGTTTCAAAAAATAGAAAAGGAAGGAAAACTTTCAAACTCTTTCTATGAACCTGCATTGCCTTGATCCCCAAACCAAAGACCCCACCAAAAAGGAGAATTAGAGACTAATATCCCTGATGAATATGGATGCAAAAATTCTTACCAAGATACTAGCCAATAGGATCCAACAGTACATTAAAAGGAGTATTCACCTCTACCAAGTGGGATTTATTCCTGGGCTGCAAGTGTGGTTCAATATCTGCAAATCAATCAATGTGATACAGTACATTAATAAAAGAAAGGGCAAGAACCATATGACCTCTTCAATAGATGCAGAAAAGCATGTGACAAAGTACAGTATCCTTTCTTGATTAAAATTCTTCACAGTGTAGGGTTAGAGGGAACATACTCAATATCATAAAACCCATCTATGAAAAACCCACAGTGGATATCATTATCATGGGGGAAAACTGAGATTTTTTTCCCCTAAGGTCAGGAAGATGGCAGGGATGGCCACTCCCACCACAACAGTTCAACACAGTACTAGAAGTTCTAGCCTCAACAATCAGACAACAAAAAGAAATAAAAGTCATCCAAATTGCATACAAGAAGTAAAACTCTCATTCTTCACAGATGACAAGATACTCCGTGTGGAAAACCCAAAGGACTCCGCCCCAAAATTGATAGAACTCAGGAATTCAGCAAAGTGGCAGGATATAAAATCAATGCCCAGAAATAAGTTGCATTTCTGTACACTAACAATGAGACAGAAGAAAGAGAAATTAAAAAATTTATCCCATTTGCAATTTCACCAAAACACCTAAGATACCTAGGAATAAACTTAACCAAAGAGGCAAAGGATCTCTACTCAGAAAACCATAGAACATCATGAAAGAAATTGAGGCAGACACAAAAAAATGGAAAAAGTTCCATGATCATGGATTGGAATATCAAATACTGTTAAAATATCTATCTTACCCAGGGTAATCTATACATTCAATGCAACCCCTATCAAAATACCATCAAAATTTTTCACAGAGATGGGACAAATAATCCTAAAATTTGTATCATACTCAACACCCAAAGAACAAATAATCCAATAAAAAAAATAGACAAAAGACACGAGCAGACATTTCTCCAGAGAAGACAAACAAACAGGCAACAGACACACGAAAAAATGTTCCACATCACTCAGCATCAGGGAAATACAAATCAAAACCACAATGAGATACCACCTCACAACTGTCAGAATGGCTAAAATTAACAAGTCAGGAAACGATATATGTTGGCAAGGATGTGGAGAAAGGGGAACCCTCTTACATAATTGGTGGAAATGCAAGCTGGTGCAACCTCTCTGGAAAATAGCACAGAAGTTCCTCAAAAAGTTGAAAATAGAGCTACCCTATGACCCAGCAAGTGCACTACTAGACATTTACTCCAAAGATACAAATGTAGTAATCCAGAGGGGCATCTGCACCCCAATATTTATAGCAGCAATGTCCACAATAGCCAAACTGTGGAAAGAGCTCTGATGTCCATCAGCTGCTAAATGGATAAAGAAGGTGAGGTTTATATATATAATTTATGAAATTATATATATAATTTATGAAATTAGAACCCCCATAATTTATGAAATTAGAACCAATAAAGGGAGCTCAGCCATCAAAAAGAATGAAGTCTTATTATTTGCAATGACATGGATGGAACTAGAGGGTATTATATGAAGCAAAAAATGTCAACTAGAGAAAGATAGATACAATATGATTTCACCCATATGTAGAATTTAAGAAACAAAACACAGAAGCATAGAGGAAGGGAAGGAAAAATAAAACAAAATGAAAGAAGAGAGAGAGAGAAGCCGTAAGAGATTCTTAATAATAAGAAACAAACTGAGGGTTCATGGAGGGGTTGGGGGTGGGAAGATGGGGTAACTGGGTGATGGGCATTAAGGAGGGGACGTGATATAATGAGTACTGGGTGTTACGTGCAACTGATGAATCACTGACCTCTACCTCTGAAACTAATAATACACTCTATGTTACTTAATTGAATTTAAATAAAATTAAATAAAATTAAAAAAAAAAGAACCTAGAAGAAAAAGAGTAAAATAAGCCCCAAACAAGCTTTGGGAATAGGAAAACTATTTTTCTAAAAGTATGGGGAAAGGAAGAGTAAAAATAAGGGAAAAAATCAATAAAGTCAAAACAGCAAAATAATAGAGAATGCCAATGAAACAGAGCTGGTTCCTTGAGAAATTTTTTGAAAAATCAACACATATCAGGGCACCTGCTTAGCGCAACGGTTGACTATCCAACTCGTGATTTCAGCTCAAATCATGATCCCAGGGTCCTGGGAATGAGTTCCCAGATGGGCTCCATGGTTGAGATGGGCTCCATGCTCTCTGTTCAGCAGGGAGTCTGTTTGAGATTCTCTCTCCGTCTCCCTCTTTCCAGGCCCCAGCTCTCTCAATTTAAATAAATAAATCTTCAAAAAAAAAAAAAAAGAAAGAAAAGAAAAATCAATACATATCTAATAAGGCTGACAAAGAAAAAGAGAGAAGACACAAATTACCAATATTGAAACTGATACAGGAGACATCACTACAGACCTTGAGGACATCCAAAGAATAATAAGGGAATACTATGAACAACTCTACACTCATAAATTTGACAATTTATTTGAAATGGAGCAATTCCTTGAAAACCACAAACTGCCACAATTAACCTATGAAATAGGTCATTTGAATAGTCTATAACTATTTAGAAAGTTGAATTCTTAATTTTATTTTGTTAAAATATTTATTTATTTATTCGAGAAAGAGAGAGAGAGAGTGG
This sequence comes from Spilogale gracilis, assembly GCA_004023965.1. Lineage (NCBI taxonomy): Eukaryota > Metazoa > Chordata > Mammalia > Carnivora > Mephitidae > Spilogale > Spilogale gracilis. The sequence goes on from PITA01005878.1 coordinate 17,331, forward strand.
GGAGGAAAGGAAGGGGAGAGAGAAGGTTTATCAGACTCCTTCTGAGCTCAGAGCCTGATGTAGGACTTGATCTCAAGATCCTGAGATCATGACTTGAGCTGAAACCAAGAGTTGGACACTTGATAGACTGTGCTACCCAGGGGCTTGAAGGAAATTGAATTCTTAATTTTAAAACTTCCCAAAAAGAATTCTCCAAACTCAGATGATTTCACTGAGGAATTCTATCAAACATTTACAAAATAATTAACATCATTTCTACACAATCTCTTCCAGGAAATAAAAGAGGAGAGAATGCCTTCATTTTATGAAGCTAATATAATTCTGATACCAAAATCATACAAAGATTGTAAAAACAAGCAAACAAAAAAACAAACCAACAAAAAACTACAGGCCAATGTACCTTGTGAAAATCCTTATGAAAATATTAGCAAATCAAATTTAATAATTTATGAAAATAACTATACACTGTGACCAAGCAGAGTTTATTCAAGAGGTGCAAGACTGGTTCAATATTCAAAAGTTAATCTATGTAATCTACCAGGTTAATAGACTAAAGAAGAAAAATCACATGATTATATTAATTGATGCAGAAAAAGCATCAGACAAAATTCAACACATAATAATAATAAAAATCTTATATATGTAGGAATAGAAAGGGATTTTAAAATTGATAAAGAAAACTTACAAAAAACCCTGCAGCTAACATTATACTTAATATGCAAGAGGATATTTTCCCCCTGAGATCAGGAACAAGGCAAGGATATCACTCTCATCGCTTCTATCCAACAGTGTTGTAAGTTTTAGGTGGTGCAATAAGGCAAGGCAAGTAAATTAACAGGCTTATGGATTGGGAAGGAACAGATCAAACTGTTGCTATTTCTAGATGACATAGAAAATCCCAAGGATTCTATGAGGGACTTGGAGGGAGGGGGGTGGAGGGATGGGAGAGCCTGGTGGTGGGTACCGGGGGCACCTATTGCGTGGAGCACTGGGTGTGGGGAATGGGGAATGAATCTTGGAACACTGGAAAAAAAATTTAAGTAACAATAAAAAAAAAAGAAAATCCCAAGGATTCAAAAACACTTTTAGAACCAATAAAGGGAGCTCAGCAAGGTTGTAAGATGTAAGATGAACATGCAAAAAAATCATTTGTATTTCTTTTTTTTTTTTAAGATTTTATTTATTTGACAGAGAGAAACACAGCCAGAGAGGGAACACAAGCAGGGGGAGTGAGAGAGGGAGAAGCAGGCTTCCTGCCGAGCAGGGAGCCCGATGTGGGACTTGATCCTGGGTCTCTGGGACCATGACCTGAGCTGAAGCAGTTGCTTAACCAACTGAGCCACCCAGGTGCCCCAAATCATTTGTATTTCTATATACTAACAATGCACAAACATATAGACATCAAAGTAGAATCACAAAGCTAATTACATTTGCTCAAAAAATTAACTGCTTAGGTGTAAGTCTAACAAAACCTATATAGGACTTGTACACTAAAAACCACAAAACACTGATGGAAGAAATCAGTGAAGCTCTAAATAAGTGGAGAAACATACCATGTTCATGGATAGCAATACTCAACAAATTAAGATGTTGATTTCCCTCAGCTTGATGTATAGGTTTAATGTAATTCCTGTCAAAAGCCTGGCAAGATTTTTTTTAAATAGCATTATTCTAAAATTTATATGGAAAATCAAAGGAACTAGAGTAACAGAAACAATTTTGAAAAAGAAGAATAAAATAGGAAGAGATGGTCTACTGGATTTCAAAACTTATTATATAGTTACAGTAGTCAAGACGGCGTGGTACTCGTGGATGGGGACACACACAGATCAGTGGAACAGAGTGGAGAACCCACAAACAGATCCACACAAGTATGCCCGCCTGATTTTTAGAATGAATTTTTATTTGCAGTAAGATACACATATCATAAAATTTACAATTCTTACCATTTGAAAGTTCAAAATGCAGTAGTAATTAGCCCATTGTAATGGTGTGCAACCATCACCGTCAATTTTCCGAACTTTTTCATCACCCCACACAGACACTCCGTACCCATTACAGACACTCCGTATCCATTAGCAGCCATGCCCTCTCCCCTTCCCCCAGCTCCTGCAAACCACTTATCTGTTTTCTGTCCCTACAGATTTGCCTTTTCTGGTGTTTCATATAAATGGGGCCATACAACATGTGGCCTTTTACATCTGGCTGATTGCAGCAGGTGTCTGTATTTCATCTTGTCTCAGGGCTGAATAATTCTATTGTGTGGCTAGGCCACATTTGATTTAGCCATTCTTCTGTAGACGAACATCTGGGTTGTGTTCACCCTTTAGCTGCTTTGAACGTTAGTGTACAAGTGTTTGTTGGAACATCTCCTCTCAGTTCCTTTGGGGGTGTAGCTGGGAATGGAGTGGCTGGCTAATATGGTAATTTTTATTGAAGAACTTAGCATATTGGGGCACCTGGCTGGTTCAGTCGGTGGAGCATGTGACTCTTGATCTCAGGGTTGTGGGTTCGAGCCCCACGTTGGGTGTGGAGATTACTTAAAGATAAAATCTTAAAAACAAAAAAAGAATTGAACTTATGAAGGAACTTATTGGGGAACCGCCATTTTCTTCAGTGGGTGCACCACTTGGATCCCCTCAACAATGGATGAGTGTTCTGATTTCTCCATATCTTCACCAACACATTACTTCCTATTTTCTGATAATAGCCGCCCTGGTGGGTTTGGGGTGGTAGCTCCTTTGGCTTTCGTTTGCATTTCTCTTATAATTAATGGTGTTGGGCATCTTTCATGGGCCAACTGAGGCTCAGGAAGGGTCACTCAGATCGCTGGTTGCCGACAGGGCACTAAAGGCCAAACAGCCAAGGAGCAGGCCCCTCGTTGCCCTACCCTGCCCTGATCTCTGGGCACTCACGTAGGAAGCATTTCCCCCTCTTTGACCTGGCGTGGCCTGGGCACGTGAACAGTGTCTGTGAGCTGACAGTATCCTGGACACTATCCATCCGAGGCCATTTACTCACAGCCTCCCTGTGCCCCAGTCTCCTCATCTGTGGAATGGGATAATAACAACCCCGACCTAGCAGGGCAGCTGTGAGATGCGGTGTGATTGCCAAGTACTCGGAGCAGGGCCTGGGGTGTGCCGGGCGAGCCGCGTCTGATGTGTAAGACAACCGCGCTGGAGGAGGAGATCCCGTGCAGGTGAGGACAGAGGCTTGGAGACGGCCGTCCAAGGGACAGGTGTGTCGCTGTGCCTGCTGTCTCGTGGAAGACCCGAGGAAGGCTCAGCCCTCCAACGGCAGGGGACAGCTGAAGGCGGGGCTGGGTCCCTGCCCTGAGCCCTCTCCGGTCTCCCAGGCCACCCCACCGTCGCTGGCGGTGCAGGTCACCTGCAGGAGGTGTCTGCCAGGGAAGCCCCCACAGGGCGGAAAGTCCAAAATTCTCCCAGGACCTCACATGTGTCTCTGTGGCCCGGCCGCCGACCCAGGTGCACCCACAAGGCTTTCATAGCTCAAGAAAAGTGAATTGAAGACTTGATCTTCTTGGCTATTTTTAATCCCCTGGATCATCGCCTTGTGGGTAAAGTGTCCCTTGATGAGCTGGCCCCCGGGGGGAAACTCGGCTGGCTGTGAGTGGCGCTGGAGGACATCTTGGCCTGAAGGAGAGGGACGTGGAGCTGCGGGACAGGTGGCTGTGGTCAGCCTAATGCCACACACAGGCTCCCCAGCACCCCCAGAGCCTCGACGTGGGAGCCCCGCAGCTCGCTGGCTCAGCAGGGGCCCTTAGATGTGACCTGAAGAGGCTCCGCTGCCCGAGACCCGACCGCCATGAGCTGGGGAGGGGGCACGCTGGGCGCTCCAGCAGACGCTAGGGTCAGGAGTGACCGTGACTTCTGCTTTCTCTCGGAGGCCACAGTGGACCTACACGCGCAGAAGGGGCGGCCAGGCCTGGGCTGGGGCGAGGATGCACTTCTCTGAGAGGGCAGCCCGGCGTGGCGTCCGCGGGGCCGAGGGGGTGTTCCCTCTGTGCGTCTGTGCATGGCCCAGGGCGGGACAGGCCGGCACTGCCCCAAGTCCCACCTCCCACAGCACGGCAGCCGGTGGGCTCGGAGCCCTGGAGGCAGGCAGTGCGAGGGCCCTGCTCCAGGGCAGAGGCGCCAGGACATTCCACAGCCGCACCTGTCTGCTCCGACCCTCACTGCTCTCGAGGTCCACACAAATGGGGGTGACCATCCCCCAGCCCGAGCCCAGGTTGTCCCCGAACACCCCAGAACACCTGTCTGGCAGCAATCTCGGCTTGTGTAGGACTGAACTCCAGGGACCCAGGGCCGGAGAGGGGGACACACCCACACAGGGCTCCCATGGCAGGAGGGGGCCCTCAGCTGCACCCCCAACCCAGAGCTCCGTCCTCAGTAGAGAACAGAGTGACCCAACCTCGTGACAGAGCTTGGCGACAACCCCACAGAATCTGCCTGGGCCCACCCCCTTGCCCAGGTGACCTCTCCCAGCCCAGCACCTCCCTGACCCCGGGTTCCTGGCGCCCACACTCACCTCCAGCCCCGTCCCAGACTGACCAAGTTCTTCTTCCAAAAGACCTCCCATGGCTCTTAAGCCTGGTTGCCCAGACGGGCGTTCCCTCTGTGGCCCCATCCCTCCGTCCCAGGCCACGCTGGGCCACTATGGTCCCGCGATCTGGCAGGCTCCTGGCCCCTGCACTGGTGCACCGTAGCTTGCTGCACTCCTGTCCTTCCCCAAGCTTCCCTGCTTCCCTACACCATCCTCCAGCCTCTGTCGCCAGCCCTAGGAAGGCTCCTGCGGTGTCCCTCCCCTGGGCTGTAAGCAGGACAAGGATGGGGCCACAGTCAGGGACATCTGTCCACAGGGTCAGCTGCCTTCTCCAAGCTTTTTTTGAACACACCCACAGGAAGGGGAGGTTAGATTGTAGCTGGGTCCCCTGGGAGATATGCTCACGCTAAAGATGAGAGAGCTGAAGCTCAGAGAGGGAAAGCGACTGGCCCAGCAGCACACAGCCTTCGGGCAATGCCCACTGACACGCACTCAGTCCTCCATCAGATAGGCACTCCTCCATCTGACCCTCCTGCAGCGCAGCCCCGGGCCCTGAGCGTGGAGGTGGTAACATCCACGCCCCCCCAGGGACGTGCCCCAGTCAGCCCCGGGGTCCAGGTCTGAGTGCCCTGTGGCCTCAGAGGAGGTGGAGGGCACCTGGGCTGCCTGTCTCCCAGCTGGACAGAGCTGCGGTTCGGGCACTGAGGGGCCTCCCAGCACTCTCACGGAGGGCGCGGCCCCGGTCCAGAAGCCTCCTTCAGAAAGGAGAGAGACACCAACAGCCTCGGGCAGGTGCGGACCTGGGGGCCTGCGTGGGGGGAGGGGGCGCTGGTCCTCACTGGATTACAGGGAAGTTTCCATTCCGGCCCCTCCCTCCAGCCCTGACTGACTCCGGGGGAAACACAGCCTTTGCTCTTTTCAGGGGAGTCTGCTCTCATAAAGACCCGGCACTGGCTGGGCTGAGCCCTGCACTGGTGCCCGGCCAGCTGCACAGGGGCTGCACGAGGGCCAGGAGGCGGAGATGGCCCAGACGCTCCCCAAGGCCAGCGGCACCCCAAGGCCGCGGGATCCCAGGCGCGGAGAGGGGGCCCCGAGCCCCGCGCCCTCAGACCCCACGACGGTGGGCGAGGCCCGGGCAGGTGGGGACGCGGTGCTGCGCCGCCTCCTGAGGCTGCACCGCACGGAGATCGCCGTGGCTGTGGACAGTGCCTTCCCGCTGCTGCACGCGCTGGCGGACCATGACGTGGTCCCCGAGGACAAGTTCCAGGTGGGCCCCAGCCCCGACCCCCAGCGCCCCAGCCGTCCCTCGCTCTGCCACCGAGCCAGAAACAATGTCTGGGAGGGTGAGCTCCGGATGTACCCTACCGCCCCCTACGAGTGGGGATCAGTGGGGTTAGGATGGGGGCTGTTCATGTGAAGAGGGGTGGGGGGCCCGGCCTCCAGGACAAGTTCCCGTCCTCCCCGACGCCCCCTCCCAGGCCTCCTGAAGCTGCCCTCCAAGCCAGGAGGGTGGTCTCTCTCTCTCTCTCTTTTTTTTAAAGATTTTATTTATTTATTTGACACAGACAGAGATCACAGGTAGGCAGAGAGGCAGGCAGAGAGAGAGGAGGAAGCAGGCTCCCTGCTGAGCAGAGAGCCTGATGCGGGCCTCGATCCCAGGACCCTGAGATCGTGACTTGAGCCGAAGGCAGAGGCTTAACCCTCTGAGCCACCCAGGCGCCCCAGGAAGGTGGTCTCTTAAGATGAGCGCCAGGCGGGCCTCCCTTGCCCCCGGCATCCCCAGGCATCCCCACGCCCACCACGTCTCCTGCAGCACCCATGGGGGGGCAGGAAGTGGGGGCACTGGGGGGCAGGAGGCAGGGCCTCCTACTCCCCACTCTTGCTTCAGGAGACTCTGCGTCTGAAGGAGAAGGAAGGCTGCCCACAGGCCTTTCACGCGCTCCTTTCGTGGCTCCTGACCCAGGACACAGCTGCCATCCTGGACTTCTGGACGGTTCTCTTTAAGGACTACAACCTGGAGAGATATGGCCGGCTGCAGGCCATCCTAGACAGCTTCCCCAAAGGTGGGGAGGGCACTGTGTGTGGGGGCAGGGGTTCCGCGGGGCTCAGCTCCCCTCGCTGGCGGCCTGGGGCGGCTGGAGTCACCGAGCCGGACTGAAGACGGAGGTTCGGGGCGTCATTAGGGAGCCCGTGAACATCACCCAGGACCGTCCTGGCTTCTGCGTGCTTAAGGGCTGAGGTCTGCCCAGGTGTGGGCTCCGATCTTGAGTCTCGGCCCCCGTTGCACCCTGCAGATGTGGACCTCAGCCAGCCCCGGAAGGGGAGGAAGCCCCCGACGGGCCCCAAGGCCCCCGTGCTGCTGCCCAGACCCCCCAGCAAGAGGAGGGCCCTGGAGGAACCAAGAGCCCCACCGCCAGCGGCACTGTCTCCACGGGGCACTTCTAGCCCAGGTATCTAGTTGAGGAGCTAGTCGACCACAGATTGCCCTGGGGAGCCCCGTACCCCCAACCGCACCCCTTTTCCACCTCCTGGCCTGGCGCCTGGCCAGCTGAGGCTGCAGAGGGCCCCTTGGGATACTTAGAGGATGAGCCTAGCCATCCCTTGTCCCAGGACCCCGGGAAGTAGGCAGGATGTGGACACCAGAGCGTGGTAAAACAAGGGGACCCCAGCGAGCCGGGGAGGCCCCCCCTGGGGCTCTCCTGCCCCCCCACCCCACCGCCCTGGTCTTGGACCCAGCCGGGAGACAAGGGCCAGGCTGCCGCGCTCCCCCTGCAGGCTCCCAAGTGAAGGCCAAGCCGTCCAGGAAGCCCGAGAGCAGCGCAGAGCCGCAGCGCCTCCCACCGGGCTCCGGTAAGCAGGACCCCAGGCCGCCCCGCGGCTGGGCCACGGTCAGGGGATCAAACGCCCGAGGTGGCGTCCTGCCCTCGGAGGGCCTGTCCTGGCGTCTCAGGTTGCCCCACGTGTGCCCCGCCCCATGCCCCCATCCTTGAGGGCCAGCTCAGGCCATGCTTCCTCCGGGGAGTCCTGCCTGTCTGTCGGCGGGACGAGGCCTGGCTCCCCTCCGTCCCCTCCTTGCCCCAGCCTGGGGGACCCCAGAGACCTCCTGTGGTCACTGGACCTCAGGCCGCCCCGGGAACTCGGCCTCCCTGCTGGCCCAGCCCAGGGCCAGGTGCTGGGGTCCGTGTCACGCCCGCCGTCGTGCGCAGTGAGTTCACACACACACCCAGTGTGCACGGCGCACACCTCTCTCTGCAGTACACGTGGGCTGTCTCTCTGTCTGTGTGTGGAGGGGTGGGGTCCCCTCCAAGGCCCGCCCTGGGCAGAAGGAAGAAGGATTCCACAGTCCGGCTCCTCTCACCCCCCAGTGCCTGCAGGGAGGAGGTGTTCAGGGCTTCTCCTTCCAATGGGTGATGCCCCCCATCTGGGGCTCCCTTCCTCAGGAATTCAGACCATGTCCACTTCGGTCCAGAGAGCAGTGACAGTGTCGTCGGGGGACGTCCCCGGAGCCTGTGGGGCAGTGGAGGGGATTCTCATCCAGCAGGTGTTTGAGTCAGGTAGACGGCTCACCAGAGGGGATAGCCAGGGGGATGCAGGCCCCCCGGGTCCACATGCATCCTGAGCACCTGGCGGCCCCCATGCAGACGGGACCGTGCCTCTGCTACCTCTAGAGGGGTGGGATGGGCACCGAAGGCTCCCCTAGGGGGTGCGGGGTTCCTGGACTTCTGGAGAGCTGGTGGTCAGGGCCACATCCTGGGTCACCTCTGCACATTCACATGAGCCCCTCAGGGTCCTGAGCTCACCCCCCCCCCCAAGGAGTTCTTCCGAAGCACAGGCTGCAGCACCTGCCCGGCCCCCACCCCGCCTCCCTTCCCTCCCTCTGGGCTGCACCTGCCCGCGGCGATGCGGACAGCCAGGGTCAGCTGCTCTCAGCCCCCGGGGAGGGTCCCGAGGACTCTACAGGAGCTCACCGCGGCAGTTGTGACTAATGGTCACCAACTGGGCAGCTTCGAACCACAGGACTCCTAAAACCAAGGTGTGGGCAGGGCCCTGCTCCCTCCGAGGGCCGTAGGGCAAGGTTGTCCTGCCTCAGAGCCGTCCCCGCGGGTTGCTGGCAGGCCTCCTGCCCCAGCTGTCACTGTGGCCTCCGCCTCCAAGTCACAGGGTCTCCTCCGTGTGTCTGTGTCCTCTCTGCTCTTCTGGGGACACCTGCCATTGGACCCAGGGTCCCTCGGGAGCCTATCTTAACTAATCCCACCTGTAAGGACCCTACATCCAAGTAAGTCCACACTCTGAGACTGCAGGCAGATGAGAATTTAGTGGACGTGCTTCACCTAGTACGGTCCTCGCAGCAGACCCCTCCTGAGCCCAGGACCCTCGTCCCACGGCGGAGTGAGGCTGAGCTGGGCGGGGTCGAAGCGGGAGTCAGCCTCGAGAGCCTGCCCCGGGGGCCGAGCCACTGGCCAGGGCCCAGCCAGCCTCTCCTCCCCAGGCAGCTCCAAGAAGTGTATCCAGGTTGGGGGGGAGTTTTATACTCCCAGCAAGTTCGAAGACCCCAGTGGGGGGAAGAACAAGACCCGGAACAGCGGCCTGAAGACACTGGTCCGAGCCAAGGGGCCCCAGGCTTCTGCCCCTGTAAGCACCGCCTCGGCACCCCACCCCCAGAGCTCAGCTGGGGCTGGGCCTGCTCGAGGGGGCCCTCAGGCGGTGACCCTCCCTCTCCCTCCCGGCAGGGCGGAGGTGAGCTGAGAGCAGGTCAGCAGGGCAGGGTGCAGGCGGCGCCCGCCCTCCCCAGTGAGCCCCAGCTCCAGCAGGTAATGCCCGGCCCGGGGTGGGCGGCCTTCATCTCCTTCTGGTCCTCTGCCCCTTGCCCAGGGCCCTCTCCTGGGTGTTGAGGACAGAGGCCTAGCCCCTGTTCGAAGAGCTCAGCTTTTTCATAATGCTGTTTTTTGTTTTTGTTTTTTTCCGATAACACACAATTGTAAAAATTCAATTAAGTCAGAGAAAGTGAGTCCTACCAGGCTCCTAACACCACGAGTCTGGTCTAGGCTCCGACTGTCCCTTGTGTCCCATTGGGCCAGTGGGTGGGGAGGTGGCCCCTGCTGCGAGCCAGGAAGCTGAGTGTCAGGCCTGTCCTTGGGCTCCCAGCACAAGGTCACAGATCTGACAGCCCCCCGCCCACGCGGGCGGTGCTGGGCCCCCACACCCCCGCACCAGAAGGAGCAGGATCCCTGCCTGCCTCCAGGGGCTCCCCCGAGGACAGGGTCTGGGGGGGTGGGGTTACTACAAGGAGGGCTGCCTGGGCTGGTGGGCTTCTGGAGGAGATGACCCCGTGGAGGGACTATGGCACCACTAGGGCTGGGCTGTGCCGTGGGAACATCGCAGAGGTGGAGGGAATCTGGGGGAAGGCAGGGAGCTGGGGCAGAATTTTGGCATCGGCCAGCAGGGAGCAGGCAGGGGACTCGGGTGCCCTTGGGGAACACAGCAGTGGAGCTGCTCTGAGGGGCTCTCGGGGAGGGCAGCCCCCAGCCCGGGATCTTCCAGGGGTATGTGTGTGTCTTGCCCATGTCAGAAGAACGAGGACGAGTGTGCCGTGTGCCGGGATGGGGGGGAGCTCATCTGCTGTGATGGCTGCCCCCGGGCCTTCCACCTGGCCTGCCTGTCCCCGCCACTCCGTGAGATTCCCAGGTGAGCCGAGCATGCTGGCCCCCAGGCCGCCCCCCTCCTGCCCCAATGGCCTCTTCTACCCTGCGAACCCTGAGTTCCTACTGCCCGTTCCACGGATGGGAGGGAGGCCTTGGTTCACATCATGGGGCAGTGGGGCTGAGGCCTGGGTCCTCCCTCCCCACTCCCCACGCGGCCACACTGCCCCCCCTCCCGGTACTCTCCACACGGGGCCAGCAAAGGAGCCCCATAGGGCAGAGAAGCAGAAGGAAGGCTCCTGGTGACCAACGGCTATCCTGTCCCATCTCACCAAACAGCCCCCAGCCCAGACTCCCCTGAGCCGCTGGTGCCCCCTCTCCAAGCAAGGTCCTGCTGAAAGTCAGGCTGAGTCCTCAGGAGTCTGCCTCCTGGCGCTCCCTTCCCCCGACCCTCCCAGCACCAGCTCCCCCAGGGCATCACAGCGGGGGCTGAAGAGCCTGGGTGGGAGAGGGGACTCCCCTTTCACTGAGTGACCCTGACCAGGCTGCTTGTCACTAACAGGAGAGGATGTGTCCAGGGTAGTCACTCAGCTCCAGCTCCAGCGGCGGGGCTGCCGGCCTCCTCCCTGCCCTTGACCTTGTGCCCCCTTCTGCGGGGCGGGGGCGGGCCCTAAACACCCAGGATCAGACAGGTCCCACTGAGGGGGCGGGGCCCACGAGAGCCACGCCCAGGCCGCGCCTGGTTAGCGAAGGCAGGGATTTTGGGGGCTCAGCGGGGCACTGACAAGCTAGCAAGGGCCGCCCCACCAGGGGTGAACTCTCAGTGTCCCGGGCTGTCCTGCGGACTCCATCGTGGCTCTGTGCGCAGTCTCCCCATCCGAAAAGGGGGAGTGGCGACTTGGAGGAAACTTCAGGCCTCCCTTGGCCTGTGTTTGGGAGTCTGCTGTCCCTTCCGCTCACCTTGCATGTCTCCGACCGGTGACCACGTGAGCAGTGGGACCTGGAGGTGTTCCGGCTGCCTTCAGGGGAGAGCCCAGCGGGACCCGCCCGGGGCGGAGGAGCCCCGGCCCCAAGAGTCGCCCCTGGAGACCCCGGTACGCACAGGCCCCCTCCAGGACCCTCCTCCCGGCCTCCCCGCTGCTCCTGTAGGTGCAGCCGTACAGCCCACCCGGCCTGGCCCCACCAGCTTGCCTTTCCACACTGGGAAGCGGCCCTTAGAATGGCTCCGTCCTCCGGGCTGGTTCGGGCCGCAGCTCTGTCGGTCCCGCGCGGGGGCGCACGTTGGCTACTGAGCACATTCGCTGAAAATGTTTTAAGCATTCGGTTGCAACTTAGACGTGAGTGATAGAACACACACCCGGGTATACAGTGAGTGCTCACTGACAGCCCGTGAGGGCACAGACACCCCGTCTCAAGTGGGGACAGGCTCAAGGACCTTGCTGAGGACACAGAGCCAGGAACTGTACCCCAACCTTTCCAACCCAGTGTGGGGTTCCCCGCACACCAGCTCCCCGGGGTTCCCAGGGTCCTGGCAATCACTGACTCCCTGGGTGGTCCTGTTCAAGGCGCCCCCCCCACCCTTGTGGCCTCTCCAAGCACTGACCCTCCGGTTCCAGGTCCTTCTGGGACTGAGGCTGGTAGGAGAAGAGGCGAAGGGACTGTCCAGCGAGACCCCAGCCAGGATAGACACTGCCGCCCCCTACAAGCACCTGCCAGCCCCTCCTTCAGCAGCCCCCTTGCCGGTGCTGGACCCCTCAGCCCTGCGCCCCCTCCTGTGTGTGGGCCCTGAGGGGCAGCAGGTGAGGGGGTGCTGGGGTTGGGGGGTGCTGTCTGCAGGGGGCTCAGCAGGCAGACGGAGCTCTGACATACAGGGGAGACAGGGTAGTAGTCCGATGTGGGGGTGGGAGTCAGGGCTGAGGGAGTCCTTTGCCAAGAGCAGCCAGACTGACCATGGAGAGGGAGGCCCTGGGGCTGGGTGGTGGGAGGAGCCCCCCCAGAAGGAGGCTGGAGGGCCGTGAAGAGCTGGGGCAGGGGAAGCAAGCTTCTGGAGGATTCCCGCCTGAGTGAGGTTCTGTCCCTGATCCTGAAACCCCTACCCACCATGCACCACAGTAAGGGGGAGGACCTATCATGTTGGGGAGACCCAGTCCCCCACACCCACC